>CAOKYR010000377.1:0-19176 GCA_948473455.1 Teleiodes luculella | reverse complement strand
AAATAATAACACCAGAAAGTTGATTTGAACTTGATTACTATATTAAATCAACAACGTAACTTCACCACACTTTACAAACTCTTAAACCATACAAAAGTTCGAGGATAGGGCTTCTTGGAGCCTATTTTTACCAGCTCCAGGCCAGAATCGTGATAGAACTGACTGAATCTATCAAAATCAGTTTAATTTTAAATAATTCAAATTTAGAACAACGCGGCCAGTACCAAAGGCCAAAGAGATGGCATGACCGATGCCACATCATCCCTCTCCCTCTTCAAAAAAAAATTATTTTGGTCAGTAACGACCAAAATATTTTTTTAAACATCCCCATCAAAAAATACAAAATTCAAACTAACAACCTACCTAAGGGGGACAAGTATCAAAACAGAGAATTAAATAAAAAAGAATAGATAGGGACTCAGAACTTCTAAAGTCTAGCAATTAGGAATAATATCCTATTTGCTTTTGCAAGGGAAAAACCCCCGTTGAAAAAACCGCTTACAACAAAGCCCACATCCATTAAACCTAACACGCGAATAGCTAAAACTACCTAAATACAAACCTAATCCCTCATAACGAAATTAAATTCAGTAACTTCATCGACAGCTTCAATAAATTATTTTAAAGTTAAATTGTTAATTAAAAATTCAAATATAATTTTTAACACCCTGTATAAGAAAAATATTTTTGAGAAAAAGTAATCAACCTGTATGTAACAGCAATTGAATAATTATTCAAAAGAAAACCTAAATTGAAATAGGTGTTCAAAATTAGAAGCAGTAACCATGAAAAATGAAGATCTGAAATTTACAGAAAATATAAAAGAATTTATATAAAGTTGGACAAACTCAAAAATATTAAAGTTAGTTAATGAAACGTAACCCAGCAAAGAACTAATATTTATGAAAAACAAAATATGAATTCAACGTTGAAAATGAAGCCCATAAGGTACTTCCATACATATAGCCACCTATGTGCCATGCATGTTTCCAAAAAAGAAGAACATATTCTATATCACACAAATACCTATCTCTTCTTCTGCATACATAATGCCCACTAACTAAAATAAATCACCTCACTGCCTACCTTTCACAGGAAACCTTTTTTTTAAAATACTAGCTAAGTTTTTTTAAGTGACAGAGTATGAACTATGTTTTAGAATTATTTAAATTTTAGAGTGAAAAATGATAATATTTTTTAACAATGATTTTAAATATTTCAGCTGCCATCTCGGTCTTGAATATCAGGCTGCAGCAGCCATCTCATTAAGTTGTTTTTTTTAAAATAAGAATATGACTAATTAATATATTTTAAAATTATCCTCATATTACATGAAAAGAAAAACAATATTACAACACACATAAAAAAAAAATATGGAACAATATTACCTAAAAAGATTCCAACATAATAAAACAAGCATAAAAAAAGAAAAAAGAAATTTACTTCTCCGACTACCAAACCAAACCAAAAAAAGGGGAAAAAATAAATCATCATCATCGTACATAAAACTTTTTTAATCTGTTTACGTGTACCACATATGTACGAGTACTTCGACCAACTTTCCGAATAACGTAATTATTTACATCAGACCTTCTTACAACCACATAAGGCCCTTTAAAAAGTCTACAAAGTTTAAGAACGGAAAGGACCAACAACGTCTACTCCCACCTTCTCCATCAAATTAGAAACCGAAATAGGTAAAAGAGGAGCAATTCTATTACCACCCTTCCTTTCCTGGCAGGGAAGACAAGAACGAACGTAGTTTTCGATTTCCCTGTCAGCATTACACATAAAATACCTCGAACGAAAACGATAAAGAGTTTTAGAAAAACCCAAGTGACCTCCTGTCCACGCATCATCGTGCATCCCTTTTAAAACATCACTAAACATACTTCTAGGTAAAACAAGTACGTCCTTAAGAACACCATGTCTTAAAACACGTTTAAATAACAAATCGTTTCTTACGAAAAAACCTCTAAATGAACCATGTAAATGCAAACGGTTAATTGTTTGCAAACAAAAATCATCACTTGACTGCGCCACGCGAAACGACACAGCTTCGATCCTACATGTCTCTAATCCGTCATCCTTGAATTCAGGTTCCTTCACCAAAACAACTGGGGAAGCATAGGAATTATTAGATTCCTCAAACACCCTCAAGCGGAGCATCTCCTCCTCCTGCTTATCTACGACATTTATTTGTTCCGAGCAAACGTCATCTTTGAAAAAGGAGGTGCAAAAGTCAACTTGACGATTGTTCGAAGATAAAACAAAAGTGGATACGTCAGATAAAAAATCAACACGGTTGCTACCCAACATCAATTTTGCTGAGCCAAAATCGATAATTCCGTTGTATCGACTAAGAAAATCTTGACCAAGAATTATAGGACAAGCTAAATTCTGAACAACAACCAACTCGCAAGCAAAAATAACACTACCAATGTTTAAATTACACGTTGTCGCGCCTACAGTCGATAACCCACCAAATATAGCATCGACCTACGCCGATGCTATGAAAAATACTAAATAATAACACCAGAAAGTTGATTTGAACTCAATTACTATATTAAAACAACAACGTAACTTCACCACACTTTACAAACTCTTAAACCATACAAAACATCGAGGATAGGGCTTCTTGGAGCCTATTTTTACCAGCTCCAGGCCAGAATCGTGATAGAACTCACTGAATCTATCAAAAACAGTTTAATTTTAAATAATTCAAATTTAGAACAACGCGGCCAGTACCAAAGGCCAAAGAGATGGCATGACCGATGCCACATCATCCCTCTCCCTCTTCATAAAAAAATTATTTTGGTCAGTAACGACCAAAATATTTTTTTAAACATCCCCATCAAAAAATACAAAGTTCAAACTAACAACCTACCTAAGGGGGACAAGTATCAAAACAGAGAATTAAATAAAAAAGAATAGATAGGGACTCAGAACTTCTAAAGTCTAGCAATTAGGAATAATATCCTATTTGCTTTTGCAAGGGAAAAACCCCCGTTGAAAAAACCGCTTACAACAAAGCCCACATCCATTAAACCTAACACGCGAAAAGCTAAAACTACCTAAATACAAACCTAATCCTTCATAACGAAATTAAATTCAGTAACTTCATCAATAGCTTCAATAAATTATTTTAAAGTTAAATTGTTAATTAAAAATTCAAATAAAATTTTTAACACCCTGTATAAGAAAAATATTTTTGAGAAAAAGTAATCAACCTGTATGTAACAGCAATTGAATAATTATTCAAAAGAAAACCTAAATTGAAATAGGTGTTCAAAATTAGAAGCAGTAATCAAGAAAAATGAAGATCTGAAATTTACAGAAAATATAAAAGAATTTACACAAAGTTGGACAAACTCAAAAATATTAAAGTTAGTTAATGGAACGTAACCCAGCAAAGAACTAATATTTATGAAAAACAAAATATGAATTCAACCTTGAAAATGAAGCCCATAAGGTACTTCCATACATATAGCCACCTATGTGCCATGCATGTTTCCAAAAAAGAAGAACATATTCTATATCACACAAATACCTATCTCTTCTTCTGCATACATAATGCCCACTAACTAAAATAAATCACCTCACTGCCTACCTTTCACAGGAAACCTTTTTTTTTAAATACTAGCTAAGTTTTTTTAAAATGACAGAGTATGAATTATGTTTTAGAATTATTTAAGTTTTTAAGTGAAAAATGATTATATTATTTAACAATGTTTTACTATCTTCTGCAGCCATCTCGTTTTTCAAAATCAGGCCGCAGCTACCATCATAAGAAGAGGTTTTTTTTTAAAAGAAAATGACTAATTAATATATTTTAAAATTATCCTCATATTACATGAAAAGAAAAACAATATTACAACACACATAAAGATAAAATATGGAACAATATTACCTAAAAAGATCCCATCATAGTAAAACTATCATAAAAAAAGAAAAAAGAAACTACATTTACTTTTACATTTTTGGAAAATAAATATAT
The DNA here is from genome assembly GCA_948473455.1 of Teleiodes luculella. Taxonomy (NCBI): domain Eukaryota; kingdom Metazoa; phylum Arthropoda; class Insecta; order Lepidoptera; family Gelechiidae; genus Teleiodes; species Teleiodes luculella. Next base: position 15,179 of record CAOKYR010000377.1, on the reverse strand, counting down.
TGGGGATTATATTATTATTTCATTGAACTTGATAAAGCCGCCGGCACACCCTCCTCGGCTACCACATACACAGCGCGCTGCTGCTACTGCTGCTGCGCTGCTGTCGTACGACTTAACTCCACTGATTCGGCATTGACCACAAACTAAAATCGCCATATTGAGGTGACCGTCATTCACCTGCACCCACAAACGACGACTGTCTAACCTGAGGGGCACTCGCTGGGCGCACCCCTCCTGAACCGTTCCTGAACGCCTGGTTGAATAGGCACAGAACGACCTCAGCGTCGAACACGCTGCTTACTGAGCTGCTGCTGACGAGCTGATGTCAAACTTCGTGGTTCTTGAACCTTTTCTTCCTTCTTCTACTTCTGAGTCACCACTTCAGCAAAACCTCCTACTTTTTTGTACTTCTTCAGAACAAACTTGTTCGCGCCCTATGGCCACATATTAATTTTGAGGAAAAGCGAATTTTCCCCAAAAAAAACTAAATTTTTAAAATTTTTTCATTACGCGACAGGAAGAATCGCGATAGAACCGACAGAATCTATCAAAATCAGTTTAATTTTAAATAATTCAAATTTAGAACAACGCGGCCAGTACCAAAGGCAAAAGAGATGGCATGACCGATGCCACATCATCCCTCTCCCTCGACAACGTGTAATTTAAATATAGGTAGTGTTGTTTTTGCTTGCGAGTTGGTTGTTATTCAGAATTTAGCTTGTCCTATAATTCTTGGTCAAGATTTTCTTAGTCGATACAACGGAATTATCGATTTTGGCTCAGCAAAATTGATGTTGGGTAGCAACCGTATTGATTTTTTATCTGACGTATCCACTTTTGTTTTATCTTCGAACATTCGTCAAGTTGACTTTTGCACCTCCTTTTTCAAAGATGACGTTTGCTCGGAACAAATAAAGGTCGATGCACATTCTCCAATTTTACGACATGAGGATAATGTCTATTTTTTAGGTTTAGATAATGTTTGTGAATTTGCGATTGAACAGGATCAGGAATTTGTTTTGGGTTCTGATCTGTCGGTCACGCATAGAGAAAAATTAATGTCTTTATTGTTACGTAATAAGGATAGATTTGCGTTTGAAGCTTCTCAATTAGGTCGGTGCGATATTGTGGATGTAGATATCGAGACTTTGGATGAAAAGCCGATTTCTTCTCGACCTTATAGGGTTTCTCCAGCGCAGAAAGAGGTCATAGATAAGCAGGTGGAGGAGATGCTCCGCTTGGGGGTGATTGAGGAATCTAATAGTTCCTATGCTTCTCCAGTTGTTTTGGTGAAGAAACCTGATGGTTCTTGGAGGTTTTGTATTGATTATAGGCGTTTGAATAAGGTGATTATTTCGGATAGTTATCCTATTCCCGCTATTGATGATTTGATTATGTATTTGTCTAATGCCAAATATTTTGCGGAACTTGATCTGAATTCAGGATATTGGCAAACTTGTATCCGTGAAGGCAAACATAAAACTGCTTTTATAACTCCGTCAGGACTCTATCAATTTAATGTTGTTCCTTTTGGTTTAAAAACTAGCCAAGCGGTTTTTCAGCGTATGATGGATAAGGCTATAGGTGACCTTAGGTACAAAAATGCTTTGGTCTATGTAGACAATATTATTGTTTATGCGGATACTTTTGAGGAATTTATTACTTCTTTAGAGAAATTATTTGAGCGTTTCCGCGTTGCTAATTTAACTTTTAAGCCTGCAAAATGCAAGTTTGGTTTATCTGAACTGAATGTTTTGGGTTATCATGTTTCGGGTCAAGGTATTAGTCCCGATCCATCTAAAATAAAAGCTATTCGGGATTTAGCTGAACCAAAATGCACTAAGGATGTTAAAAAGGTTCTAGGACTTTTTTCTTATTATAGGAAATTTTTTGAAGATTTTGCTAATGTGTCTCTGCCCTTAGTGAAATTGTTGAAGAAAGGTACAAAGTTTATTTGGTCAAGTCAATGTCAAAATGTTTTTGACCAAATAAAATCGCGTCTATGTAATCCTCCGATTTTACGTTTTTTTAGATCTGGTGACGATATAGTTACTCGTCTGATGGTCGATGCGTCAGATGAAGCTTTGGGAGCTGCTTTGATGCAAGAATATGAAGGCAGTATGCATCCCATAGCTTATGCATCTAGAAAATTATCTAATGCTGAAAGAAGATATTCGGTCACTGAGCGTGAGTGTCTTGCTTTGGTTTGGGCTTTGAAGTACTTCAAGACATATTTGTGGGGCTCGTTCTTCCAAGTGTCTACTGACCACAAAGCTTTATGTTGGTTGCAATCGAAGAAAGACATGTCAGGTCGTTTAGCTAGGTGGGCTTTAGCTATCCAGGAATGGGATTTCCAAATTGTTTATTGCCGTGGCAGGGATAACGTCGTGGCAGATTTTTTGAGTAGGAATCCGCTACTTTCGTTGGATTCAAGGCATCCAGACTCTGAGTTCAAGGATGACGGATTAGAGATATTTAGGATCGAAGCTGTGTCGTTTCGCGAGGCGCAGTCAAGTGATGATTTTTGTTTGCAAACAATTAACCGTTTGCATTTACATGGTTCATTTAGAGGTTTTTTCGTAAGAAACGATTTGTTGTATAAACGTGTTTTAAGACATGGTGTTCTTAAGGACGTACTTGTTTTACCTAGAAGTATGTTTTGTGATGTTTTAAAGGAGTTGCACGATGATGCGTGGACAGGTGGTCATTTGGGTTTTTCTAAAACTCTTTGTCGTTTTCGTTCGAGGTATTTTATGTGTAAAGCTGACAGGGAAATCGAAAACTACGTTCGTTCTTGTCTTCCCTGCCAGGAAAGGAAGGGTGGTAATAGAATTGCTCCTCTTTTACCTATTTCGGTTTCTAATTTGATGGAGAAGGTGGGAGTAGACGTTGTTGGTCCTTTCCGTTCTTCGTCGAAAGGTAATAAATTTGTTATTGTTGCAGTGGAGTATGTTTCACGCTATGCTGTTTGTAAAGCGGTTCCTCGTGTGACTTCTGAGGTCATTGTTGATTTCTTGTCTGAGGAAATTTTTTGTCGTTTTGGTGGTGTTAGGGAGATTATTACGGATCGTGGCACAGTTTTTACTGCGCAGGTGGTGAAGGAGTTGGTTGAATTTTTTGGTGCTAGGTTGTTGCATACTACAGCCTTTCATCCGCAAACCAATGGATTGGTTGAGCGATTTAATAGAACTCTTTTATCAATGCTTTCTAAGTTCGTTGCTTCAGATCAACGTGATTGGTGTCGTTTTCTTCCTTTGGTGGTGTTTTCTTATAATTCGAGTTCGCAGACTTCGACTGGAGTCGTGCCGCACTTGTTGTTTTATGGTAGGGAGCCTCAAACTGTCTTAGATATGGATTTGAATATTAATGTTGCAGTGGGTGCAGATACATTGGATCAGAAGATTGCTTTGGTTAGGAATCTGACTTCACGGGCTTTAATTAATATTTCTAAGGCTCAAAGGAGGCAGAAAGGTTTATTTGATAGGAAAGCTAAGGTTACTGTCTTTCAACCTGATAGTCTTGTTTTGTTGTACTCACCTAGGAGAGTAACTGGTAGAACTTTTAAACTTTGTAGACTTTTTAAAGGGCCTTATGTGGTTGTAAGAAGGTGTTCTAAATTTGAATTATTTAAAATTAAACTGATTTTGATAGATTCAGTCAGTTCTATCACGATTCTGGCCTGGAGCTGGTAAAATAGGCTCCAAGAAGCTCTATCCTCGATGTTTTGTATGGTTTAAGAGTTTGTAAAGTGTGGTGAAGTTACGTTGTTGTTTTAATATAGTAATTGAGTTCAAATCAACTTTCTGGTGTTATTATTTAGTATTTTTCATAGCATCGGCGTAGGTCGATGCTATATTTGGTGGACTGGCGCCGTTCGGTTTTCCGTTAACAGTACCTTCGCCGTAAAGTGTGTTACTCTACCATATAGTGAAGTGAAGTGATTTTTACCAAATAGTGAAAAAAAAATCCGATTGTAAAAATGTCAGATTCTGACATAAAATTTAATGGCGTAAGCCAGGACATAAATAATTTTTTGAAAAAATTCAAGAAAATATGTATCTTGAAAAAAATAACAGACGAAGAAAAATTTGTGCTGTTAGAAAATTATCTAGCAGGTCCAGCATTAATATTCTACAACACAATCGAAAGTACAGTATCTAAATATGAAGATTTGGAAAAGCTATTGAAAGAAGAATTTCCCAATACAATCGATTACCAACAGTTTTTCTACATGGCGAAACAAGGCAAATCTGAGGATATTTTAACATATTATTATCGTTTAAATGAATTAGCGGCAAAAGCTAAAATAGATGATGAGACTATCTTCATCAGGCAGTTCTTAATGTCATGCTATGGCTTCATTAAGCATAAACTGTCAGCATCAGTGTTCGATAGTAAACTGAATCTCAAAAAAGCTATTATTCAGTTAATGGATATTTACAATGTAAACGAAGAACGCAACATCGTGCCTGCAAGGATGCCATGCGGCCTCGAAACGTTTGCTTATCCTTCAACATATGCTGGCTGTGATGTACTTCAGCAGCCCCTTATGGATACTAGGCGTCAGACGCCTTGGATGACTCCTAGAGCAGTCTTCGCTTCGCCTGTTCCTGGGAATTCAGGAGGGGTACGCCCAGCGGGTACCCCTCAGGTTAGTCCATCGTTCTTGGGTACCGGTGACCGCCCAACACCACAATCTAACCGCTATGGTCTGAGATCAAGACCAGATCAGTCTGTGCAGATGATAGCCGAGGAAAATATGACAGTGAGAAGTTCGTTTACGCAAACAGAAAACTTTATTCCTATTTTCCCTAATTATAATGATAGTGTTCTTGATAAGAAACAAAAACCTTTTATTAATGTTGAATGTAAGGGATTTATTTTTCCGACCCTTATTGATACAGGCGCAAGTGTTTCCTGTATAGATTTCAATGTATTGGAAAAAATTAATTTGTCCCTAGATGTAGACAAAATTTTTTTTTTTAAAGGGCGTGAATGGCCAAAAGTTATCGACTGTAGGCGCGACAACGTGTAATTTAAATATAGGTAGTGTTATTTTTGCTTGCGAGTTGGTTGTTGTTCAGAATTTAGCTTGTCCTATAATTCTTGGTCAAGATTTTCTTAGTCGGTACAACGGAATTATCGATTTTGGCTCAGCAAAATTGATGTTGGGTAGCAACCGTATTGATTTTTTATCTGACGTATCCACTTTTGTTTTATCTTCGAACAATCGTCAAGTTGACTTTTGCACCTCTTTTTTCAAAGATGACGTTTGCTCGGAACAAATAAAGGTCGATGCACACACTCCGATTTTACGACATGAAGATAATGTCTATTTTTTTAGGTTTAGATAATGTTTGTGAATTTGCGATTGAAAAGGATCAAGAATTTGTTTTGGGTTCTGATCTGTCGGTCACGCATAGAGAAAAATTAATGTCTTTATTGTTACGTAATAAGGATAGATTTGCGTTTGAAGCTTCTCAATTAGGTCGGTGCGATATTGTGGATGTAGATATCGAGACTTTGGATGAAAAGCCGATTTCTTCCCGACCTTATAGGGTTTCTCCAGCGCAGAAAGAGGTCATAGATAAGCAGGTGGAGGAGATGCTCCGCTTGGGGGTGATTGAGGAATCTAATAGTTCCTATGCTTCTCCAGTTGTTTTGGTGAAGAAACCTGATGGTTCTTGGAGGTTTTGTATTGATTATAGGCGTTTGAATAAGGTGATTATTTCGGATAGTTATCCTATTCCCGCTATTGATGATTTGATTATGTATTTGTCTAATGCCAAATATTTTGCGGAACTTGATCTGAATTCAGGATATTGGCAAACTTGTATCCGTGAAGGCAAACATAAAACTGCTTTTATAACTCCGTCAGGACTCTATCAATTTAATGTTGTTCCTTTTGGTTTAAAAACTAGCCAAGCGGTTTTTCAGCGTATGATGGATAAGGCTATAGGTGACCTTAGGTACAAAAATGCTTTGGTCTATGTAGACAATATTATTGTTTATGCGGATACTTTTGAGGAATTTATTACTTCTTTAGAGAAATTATTTGAGCGTTTCCGCGTTGCTAATTTAACTTTTAAGCCTTCAAAATGCAAGTTTGGTTTATCTGAACTGAATGTTTTGGGTTATCATGTTTCGGGTCAAGGTATTAGTCCCGATCCATCTAAAATAAAAGCTATTCGGGATTTAGCTGAACCAAAATGCACTAAGGATGTTAAAAAGGTTTTAGGACTTTTTTCTTATTATAGGAAATTTTTTGAAGATTTTGCTAATGTGTCTCTGCCCTTAGTGAAATTGTTGAAGAAAGGTACAAAGTTTATTTGGTCAAGTCAATGTCAAAATGTTTTTGACCAAATAAAATCGCGTCTATGTAATCCTCCGATTTTACGTTTTTTTAGATCTGGTGACGATATAGTTACTCGTCTGATGGTCGATGCGTCAGATGAAGCTTTGGGAGCTGCTTTGATGCAAGAATATGAAGGCAGTATGCATCCCATAGCTTATGCATCTAGAAAATTATCTAATGCTGAAAGAGGATATTCGGTCACTGAGCGTGAGTGTCTTGCTTTGGTTTGGGCTTTGAAGTACTTCAAGACATATTTGTGGGGCTCGTTCTTCCAAGTGTCTACTGACCACAAAGCTTTATGTTGGTTGCAATCGAAGAAAGACATGTCAGGTCGTTTAGCTAGGTGGGCTTTAGCTATCCAGGAATGGGATTTCCAAATTGTTTATTGCCGTGGCAAGGATAACGTCGTGGCAGATTTTTTGAGTAGGAATCCGCTACTTTCGTTGGATTCAAGGCATCCAGAACCTGAATTCAAGGATGACGGATTAGAGACATGTAGGATCGAAGCTGTGTCGTTTCGCGTGGCGCAGTCAAGTGATGATTTTTGTTTGCAAACAATTAACCGTTTGCATTTACATGGTTCATTTAGAGGTTTTTTCGTAAGAAACGATTTGTTATTTAAACGTGTTTTAAGACATGGTGTTCTTAAGGACGTACTTGTTTTACCTAGAAGTATGTTTAGTGATGTTTTAAAAGGGATGCACGATGATGCGTGGACAGGAGGTCACTTGGGTTTTTCTAAAACTCTTTATCGTTTTCGTTCGAGGTATTTTATGTGTAATGCTGACAGGGAAATCGAAAACTACGTTCGTTCTTGTCTTCCCTGCCAGGAAAGGAAGGGTGGTAATAGAATTGCTCCTCTTTTACCTATTTCGGTTTCTAATTTGATGGAGAAGGTGGGAGTAGACGTTGTTGGTCCTTTCCGTTCTTAAACTTTGTAGACTTTTTAAAGGGCCTTATGTGGTTGTAAGAAGGTCTGATGTAAATAATTACGTTATTCGGAAAGTTGGTCGAAGTACTCGTACATATGTGGTACACGTAAACAGATTAAAAAAGTTTTATGTACGATGATGATGATTTATTTTTTTCCCCTTTTTTTGGTTTGGTTTGGTAGTCGGAGAAGTAAATTTCTTTTTTCTTTTTTTATGCTTGTTTTATTATGTTGGAATCTTTTTAGGTAATATTGTTCCATATTTTATCTTTATGTGTGTTGTAATATTGTTTTTCTTTTCATGTAATATGAGGATAATTTTAAAATATATTAATTAGTCATATTCTTATTTTTAAAAAAAAAACAACTTAATGAGATGGCTGCTGCAGCCTGATATTCAAGACCGAGATGGCAGCTGAAATATTTAAAATCATTGTTAAAAAATATTATCATTTTTCACTCTAAAATTTAAATAATTCTAAAACATAGTTCATACTCTGTCACTTAAAAAAACTTAGCTAGTATTTTAAAAAAAGGTTTCCTGTGAAAGGTAGGCAGTGAGGTGATTTATTTTAGTTAGTGGGCATTATGTATGCAGAAGAAGAGATAGGTATTTGTGTGATATAGAATATGTTCTTCTTTTTTGGAAACATGCATGGCACATAGGTGGCTATATGTATGGAAGTACCTTATGGGCTTCATTTTCAACGTTGAATTCATATTTTGTTTTTCATAAATATTAGTTCTTTGCTGGGTTACGTTTCATTAACTAACTTTAATATTTTTGAGTTTGTCCAACTTTATATAAATTCTTTTATATTTTCTGTAAATTTCAGATCTTCATTTTTCATGGTTACTGCTTCTAATTTTGAACACCTATTTCAATTTAGGTTTTCTTTTGAATAATTATTCAATTGCTGTTACATACAGGTTGATTACTTTTTCTCAAAAATATTTTTCTTATACAGGGTGTTAAAAATTATATTTGAATTTTTAATTAACAATTTAACTTTAAAATAATTTATTGAAGCTGTCGATGAAGTTACTGAATTTAATTTCGTTATGAGGGATTAGGTTTGTATTTAGGTAGTTTTAGCTATTCGCGTGTTAGGTTTAATGGATGTGGGCTTTGTTGTAAGCGGTTTTTTCAACGGGGGTTTTTCCCTTGCAAAAGCAAATAGGATATTATTCCTAATTGTTAAACTTTAGAAGTTCTGAGTTCATAATCTATTCTTTTTATTTTAATTCTCTGTTTTGATACTTGTCCCCCTTAGGTAGGTTGTTAGTTTGAACTTTGTATTTTTTGATGGGGATGTTTAAAAAAATATTTTGGTTGTTACTGACCAAAATAATTTTTTTTTGAAGAGGGAGAGGGATGATGTGGCATCGGTCATGCCATCTCTTTGGCCTTTGGTACTGGCCGCGTTGTTCTAAATTTGAATTATTTAAAATTAAACTGATTTTGATAGATTCAGTCAGTTCTATCACGATTCTGGCCTGGAGCTGGTAAAATAGGCTCCAAGAAGCTCTATCCTCGATGTTTTGTATGGTTTAAGAGTTTGTAAAGTGTGGTGAAGTTACGTTGTTGTTTTAATATAGTAATTGAGTTCAAATCAACTTTCTGGTGTTATTATTTAGTATTTTTCATAGCATCGGCGTAGGTCGATGCTATATTTGATGTGGCATCGGTCATGCCATCTCTTTGGCCTTTGGTACTGGCCGCGTTGTTCTAAATTTGAATTATTTAAAATTAAACTGATTTTGATAGATTCAGTCAGTTCTATCACGATTCTGGCCTGGAGCTGGTAAAATAGGCTCCAAGAAGCCCTATCCTCGAAGTTTTATATGGTTTAAGAGTTTGTAAAGTGTGGTGAAGTTACGTTGTTGATTTAATATAGTAATTGAGTTTAAATCAACTTTCTGGTGTTATTATTTAGTATTTTTCATAGCATCGGTGTAGGTCGATGCTATATTTGGTGGCAAATATAGCATCGACCATCAGACGAGTAACTATATCGTCACCAGATCTAAAAAAACGTAAAATCGGAGGATTACATAGACGCGATTTTATTTGGTCAAAAACATTTTGACATTGACTTGACCAAATAAACTTTGTACCTTTCTTCAACAATTTCACTAAGGGCAGAGACACATTAGCAAAATCTTCAAAAAATTTCCTATAATAAGAAAAAAGTCCTAGAACCTTTTTAACATCCTTAGTGCATTTTGGTTCAGCTAAATCCCGAATAGCTTTTATTTTAGATGGATCGGGACTAATACCTTGACCCGAAACATGATAACCCAAAACATTCAGTTCAGATAAACCAAACTTGCATTTTGCAGGCTTAAAAGTTAAATTAGCAACGCGGAAACGCTCAAATAATTTCTCTAAAGAAGTAATAAATTCCTCAAAAGTATCCGCATAAACAATAATATTGTCTACATAGACCAAAGCATTTTTGTACCTAAGGTCACCTATAGCCTTATCCATCATACGCTGAAAAACCGCTTGGCTAGTTTTTAAACCAAAAGGAACAACATTAAATTGATAGAGTCCTGACGGAGTTATAAAAGCAGTTTTATGTTTGCCTTCACGGATACAAGTTTGCCAATATCCTGAATTCAGATCAAGTTCCGCAAAATATTTGGCATTAGACAAATACATAATCAAATCATCAATAGCGGGAATAGGATAACTATCCGAAATAATCACCTTATTCAAACGCCTATAATCAATACAAAACCTCCAAGAACCATCAGGTTTCTTCACCAAAACAACTGGAGAAGCATAGGAACTATTAGATTCCTCAATCACCCCCAAGCGGAGCATCTCCTCCACCTGCTTATCTATGACCTCTTTCTGCGCTGGAGAAACCCTATAAGGTCGAGAAGAAATCGGCTTTTCATCCAAAGTCTCGATATCTACATCCACAATATCGCACCGACCTAATTGAGAAGCTTCAAACGCAAATCTATCCTTATTACGTAACAATAAAGACATTAATTTTTCTCTATGCGTGACCGACAGATCAGAACCCAAAACAAATTCCTGATCCTGTTCAATCGCAAATTCACAAACATTATCTAAACCTAAAAAATAGACATTATCCTCATGTCGTAAAATTGGAGAATGTGCATCGACCTTTATTTGTTCCGAGCAAACGTCATCTTTGAAAAAGGAGGTGCAAAAGTCAACTTGACGAATGTTCGAAGATAAAACAAAAGTGGATACGTCAGATAAAAAATCAATACGGTTGCTACCCAACATCAATTTTGCTGAGCCAAAATCGATAATTCCGTTGTATCGACTAAGAAAATCTTGACCAAGAATTATAGGACAAGCTAAATTCTGAATAACAACCAACTCGCAAGCAAAAACAACACTACCTATATTTAAATTACACGTTGTCGCGCCTACAGTTGATAACTTTTGGCCATTCACGCCCTTTAAAAAAAAATTTTTGTCCACATCTAGGGACAATTTAATTTTTTCCAATACATTGAAATCTATACAGGAAACACTTGCGCCTGTATCAATAAGGGTCGGAAAAATAAATCCCTTACATTCAACATTAATAAAAGGTTTTTGCTTTCTGCTAATAACATTATCATTACAATTAGGGAAAAAGGGAACAAATTGTTCAGTCTGTGTGGATGAAGTTCTCACTGCCACAACATCCTCGGTTACCAATTGCGTGGCGTTCAAGGCAACCGCCTGAAGTTTCCCGACTGTTGTTGCTGACGCTGATCCTGTACCGACTGACCCGGCCTTGGTCTCAGACCATAGCGGTTAGGTTGTGGTGTTGGGCGGTCACCGGTACCCAAGAACGATGGACTAACCTGAGGGGTACCCGCTGGGCGTACCCCTCCTGAATTCCCAGGAACAGGCGAAGCGAAGACTGCTCTAGGAGTCATCCAAGGCGACTGACGCCTAGTATCCATAAGGGGTTGGTGATGTATATCACAGCCGGAATATTGTGCAGGATGAGAAAACGTTTCGAGGCCGCACGGCATCCTCGCCGGCACGATGTTGCGTTCTTCGTTTACATTATAAATATCCATTAACTGTATGATAGCTTTTTTGAGATTAAGCTTTTTTTCGAATACTGATCCTGTCAGCTTATGCTTAATGAAGCCATAGCATGACATTAAGAACTGCCTGATGAAGATAGTCTCATCATCTATTTTAGCTTTTGCCGCTAATTCATTCAGGCGATAATAATAAGTTAAAATATCCTCGGATTTGCCTTGTTTCGCCATGTAGAAAAACTGTTGGTAATCAATTGTATTGGGAAATTCTTCTTTCAATAGCTTTTCCAAATCTTCATATTTGGATACTGTACTTTCGATTGTGTTGTAGAATATTAATGCTGGACCTGCTAGATAATTTTCTAACAGCACAAATTTTTCTTCGTCTGTTATTTTTTTCAAGATACATATTTTCTTGAATTTTTTTAAAAAGACATCTATGTCTTGGGTTGCGCCATTGAATTTTATGTCAGAATCCGCCATTTTTACAATCGGATTTTTTTCACTATTTGGTAAAAATCACTTCACTTCACTATATGGTAGAGTAACACACTTTACGGCGAAGGTACTGTTAACGGAAAACCGAACGGCACCAGTCCACCAAATATAGCATCGACCTACCGATGCTATGAAAATACTAAATAATAACACCAGAAAGTTGATTTGAACTCAATTACTATATTAAAACAACAACGTAACTTCACCACACTTTACAAACTCTTAAACCGTACAAAACTTCGAGGATAGGGCTTCTTGGAGCCTATTTTACCAGCTCCAGGACAGAATCGTGATAGAACTGACTGAATCTATCAAAATCAGTTTAATTTTTAAATAATTCAAATTTAGAACAACGCGGCCAGTACCAAAGGCCAAAGAGATGGCATGACCGATGCCACAATACCAATCGAAAGATTCCTTCATAAGGATTATTTTTTGCTAAATAACATATGCCCGTTTTCACTAACCTTGTCGTAGGTTTTCCCTAGTTAGCAAAAAACTAAGCTAAACAAAGCTTTAAAAAAAAATTGGTTTGCACTAACAGTTTTCACTTAAACGTTTCGTAAATTTGGCGGTACCTAGCTAAGTAAACGAACAAACTCTATGGTTTCATTGTTTTCCAAAACACGCAAAGTAATGTAGAGTAGTACAATAGTAGACTGCAATTATAGTATAGATTTTGTTTTATTTATTTTTCGAATAAAAAGTACCGTACAACGGAACGTATTTTCAAACACCAATCAGCGTTCAGCATTATTTTCATACAAACTGACAGCGCGGTGAGCGCGGTAACGCTCCAGCTTGTTCATAAATATTGAATTGAATTGATAATTATGAAAAAAATAGAAATTACTATACCTAATATTGTGTTTTTAGAATTTTTACAAACATTATAAATAAAAACAATGGATGGTCCGATTACCTACAAGAATTGTGCTGCTTCGAAAGGTAAACAATTACGGTTATTTTCGTTTTGCATTTTTTTTTGTCTACAAACTACATAATTTTATTGTTGGATGTATGTAAGCGTGCTACTGCTTTATAATAGGCTTGAATATTATGTATATATGATCCAAAGAGCCACGTTTACATCAAACTACCTATTATGTTACTGGAAGAAAATCTATTTGCAATCGAAGTGCCAAATCCGTGTGCCAAATAGTGTAGAAAAGCCGAAGAAATTGGTGATATTTCAGTAACTAGCAGTTATTCTCAATTATTATACGAGAAAGGATTGTATGTTGCGGGCAAAGCTGTATCCGCTGACAGCTAGTTTCAAATAATTATGCAATAAAAATACAGACTGTAAATTGGTTATAAAGCAATAAAAAAATATACCTACACAAAGGCACTTTATTATTCTTATAACATAATGTATATAAGCATTTTTTGTATTTTGGCAGGTATGCAGCTTTACATCTCAATAATGGGATATCAATTCAAACTATTACATCTGGTCTGGTGCCATTGAAAGAGAGAACAACCTAATAATGGAAGTAATAAGCCATAAAAAAGGTATGATCATGATGTCTTTGTTTTATTGACATAATATTAACTTATCGAAACGAAAAGTTGATTCAGGCTTTTGTAGTAATTCATATTTTTATGCATTTCAGGTTAAAAATGAAGAGGCAGAACTGGTCATAAATATGCAGATTATACTAGAAAGATTATACTATTTTTGGAGCTACACCAGATGGACTTATTAGAGCATATACCATGGAAGTGAAAATGAAGTGAAATGATAATTCAATTTCTTGTACAGCACCAGCATTGTATTATTGTATGTTATAGATTATAAAAATAAAAGAAATATAATTATAATTAAGTTTGTTGTTTTCTTCTAAAACATTACATAAAAGTTTAACCAGGATATAAACTTTCCATTTCATCTCATATTATTATATTTCTTAGTATAACAGTTATAATATTTATAATATCAGTTATGTTATAATATTATAAACTAAATAAGAAATATAATATATAAAATGAAATATTGAATGGAAAGTATTTATTTATTTGTTTGTATGTTTGCATTGAATGCAAAGATAATAGAATAGACCTCGGCAAAGGACATAGGCTACCTTTTACCGCGGGAAAATTCTTTATTCCCAGGAGAAAAACTGTTTGCAAGGTCTGCCTATTGCTAAGCAAATATATTTCAAACAGTTGTGCTGACACTTCGGCGGCTGATGAGCATACTGCTTCTTTCTTTGTTCATTTCATTTAACTTGCTTTTCGCCCCACGCCTTCGCCCGCGCCGGCAAATTTTCTCGTGGAAATGTGTGATCTTCCCGCAGTAAATGATAGCGTATGTGTTATTTAGATGTATAAGCTAAATGATTGTAAAGTTTCGTTAAAATCAATTCAGTAGTTTTTGCGTGAAAGAGTAACAAACATCCATACATCCTCACAAACTTTCGAGTTTATAATATTAGTAGGATTTAAAAGAAATTAATGGGAAGTTGTGAAATGTATTAATTACGAAGAAGTTAATCAAGTTGACCTTAAAAAATGAAAATATAACGATAAATATTACCGTAAATATACATAACCTCAATTTATTTGCAATGACAAATAATCCACAGAATAAAAAAACACAACTTATGTCGTTTCGTAAGCTCTAGGCGCTGTCAAATCGGCCTCTAAAGTTATGGATAACTTAAGCAGGTTTAAGAATAACTTAATGTTAGTGAAAACGAAATTTGGACTAAAAGTTTCCTAAATACGTTAGGCATCAATTTAGGAAATTCTCAATGTTAGTGAAAACGGGCAATAGTGTCAGAAATAAAAGAAAGATCATGAATTTTAACATTTGATGTGGGCGCCGAGATTTTTTTAATGCATGGGGTTACTAGCGACCCGCCCCGGCTCCGCACGGGAAAATGGTTATTGTGGGTTATCCTTTAGTATATTATGCATGTATTATACATATAAACCTTCCTCTTGAATCAGTCTATCTATTAAAATCAAAATCCGTCGCGTAGTTTTAAAGACAGGTAGTGAAATAATCAAAAGAGTGCGACTTTGTATTCAACAGCGTATTAATAAAATTGATAAATTTTGTATTAAAAATGTTAAAATACATAGTCTTCCTTTTATTTCTGACACTATGTTATTTAGCAAAAAATAACCCTTATGATGAAGCCTTTCGATCGGTATGATAAAACTACAGGATATTTTTATTTCTCGTATAGCGGGTTCGATTCCCGGTTCAACCATGTAATTATTAAAAAATGTATGAACGCAGTTTTAATAGTTTTTAGAAATAAAATAAAGTCATCTTTCAGTAAAATGTTCTATCTACAATATTTAAGGTACTTTCCCTCCATGTGGCATCGCCGTGGGACGCCCTGTATATAGCAG
>CAOKYR010000376.1:0-34042 GCA_948473455.1 Teleiodes luculella | reverse complement strand
CCCCAAGCTGGGGGCTGCTCAGGTAAATTCGTGCTTCGTAATTCAGCCATGGGATTTACCGTACCGGCTGGTAAGGCGCATTCTTTGCAGATAAGCAAAATATTTCGTATACAAAAGACTTCGACTTGAATAATACTCCACGACACCGAAGAGACATGTCCTGTCCAGAAATACCTTTGCTACATTGTGTTTATAATACTTCTTCCTATAGAACTTTGTCACATTTTCAGACAAGAGTATGACTTTTTTAAATTAACGTACCTGTTTCTCGAGGCTATAATTAAGTATTTTTTATATCGTCTTAGAACACTAACAAACGTTTACAACATACTAGCTGAACAGCTGCAACAGCTATGCCTTTGTAAACGCCTGACGTCAGAGCGATTGACGTTCCGAGTCCTGAGTTTCTAGAAACCGAATCATTCATTGTCGTTCCAACAGGCAGGGAACAAAAATTTTGCAAAATTGCAGGGCGATGTAAGGCGAGAGTTGCAATGTGTTCGCATTTTGTAGCTAATGTTTATCGAAGTAGTCACCGGGCAAGTCCAGCAGGCAGGCAGATGCTCCTGCACCTGCCGAGACAATTAGCTGGCGCACACGCCTGCCATGGCCAGAACTAGGTGTCTGTGCTAGTATTATACAGTATCTAGTCTTTAAACAGCTGTTAAAATTATAAGCGTAATATTAGTTACGTAACAAGTTTAACTCAAAGCTTCTGTGTTAAATTATAACAATACGCAAAGTTATATTATAAGAATGATGTTTATTCCGCAACAAGAGCCGTGGGACAAAGAATTGTCGGAGCGAAGCATCGCATCGGCAGCGCTGGCCGTTGAGTCAGCGCGACCACTCATCGCAACGCTGCAAATAAAATCACTTTGCGTCACCCCTTTATCGCTGCGCGGAAAACGTGCCGCACCATTGTACAGTACAGAAACAAGCCAACGAACCGACCGAACCTGACACTAACACGCTACAGACCATCTCTCTGAAAAATATTGTACCATAATAATATACTGCCTCAAAAACGTATAAATATGTAGATGATTTCACGAGGTTTCATTGCTATCACGCGGCAAATGAACGGTCGTGGAGCAGTGTCGTCGCCAGCGCTAGCGCTGCTCATGAAAATAAATTTAGTAAATGACGTTGGCATTCGACGTTGCCGCTCCGTGCCTCAGGAACGCGGCTTTGCGACGTTGCCGCTCCGCTCGCTCTTTCTAATCTTGTCGTAAAGTTCTTTTTCTGATGCGCAGCGCGTCGCTCGTTCTCTCCGCTTGAAACTTGGAAACGTCTGACGTTTATTTTATCGCCAGTCTCGGATATGTGGCGTTTTATAACCGTACCGCTTCGGTATAGCGAAGAGGCGAGGAGTTACTGCTTATTCAAAATTACTACCATAAAGAATGCTAGTATGCATTCGCAAGGCAGCGAGTGGTACTTGACGGTGTGTAGCCCATAGCCTAGCCGGTGCAATAATCGCTTCTCTCGCCAGCAACGACGACGAAGGTAGGAAAAGTTCAGTCGGCGAGGCGAGTCGAACGGAGACTTTCTATGGCATTGTGGAGCTCGGCTCGAATAGATGGTGCGGCGGCAGCGTTGCCTCACTCACAGCGCGCTAAGCCATGTCGAGCGGGCGCGCGGGGGAGCGGGGCGGGAGGGGCGCTGCGGCTGTGTGCGCGACTGAGCGTGCACGTGCACGGCACACAAGCGCGCCCGTAATAACATCGCATCGCGTAGCGGCCGTCCGCTCTATCTAGCGCTACAGCTACACCCGACTCCGACGACCGTTTTATATTATAGCCGACTATAAAGTGGGGTAGCTAGCTAGCGAGGGGTGTACAGCATATTCTGCATTATATACAGGATACAGGGTACAGTACGTGCTGCTTTTGTCACTGTTATATTCTATTTGAGATTATATTGGTTCCATCATAGACAGAGTTTCCTCTCTTCTGTCTTAGTACCTGTTTTTAAAATATTGATAAAAGTTTTATAAAAACAAAGTAGCGAAACGTCCTAACTTTTTCAAAGTCAAAGTCAAAGTCAAATAGTGTTTATTCGAAGTAAGACTTCACAAAATCATTTTTCGACGTCGAACAAAACAAAATCTTTTTAGTTATCATCCTTACATTTTCTTTCAGAAAACAGCTGTATTTGTAAAAAACATTACTATAGGTAATTTCATAAAAACGCGAACGTAAAACGCTATTTACTCACAATATCGGCTCTCAGATTCATTGACCGATTAACCATTACCGCTCCTTTTCAGTAAGTACAATAGAGCACGTGATCGTAGCGGTTAATTTCATTCATCTCAGCAAGGGCCTGCTAGCCGGCTTATTTATTGAGCCAGATTAGCAATCTGCCCGATTCCGTGTTACCTGACTCCTTTTATACCATTGACTTTGAGCTTCGAACAGGTGCTGTTTTGTTGATCTTTTCATCGTGCGTCTCTACATTGTGAGACAATGTCAAAGAAGGACTTTACCGGGTAATTTTCCTGATTTGGTCCAATATTTGCCTCGTCTGCCAGGCTATTGTCAAAATAATTTAATCATAGATTTCTTTAAAATCCGCAAGAACCACATTTGACTGAGAGTCAGACGATGATGAGATGACGACTCTACATCACGCACGTTACGTCATGAAAAATTTTCTGAATATATTTGTAGGTACAGGCATTGTCGGTTTTCCGTAACAAATTTATTTGCAAGTGAACAACGCAAGCATGAAGACAGCGTTGGCTGGCAGTCGGCAGTCGGCGCCGCTGGCACGCACATTTCCGTGAGCGGGGCGCAGCGAGCGGCGAGGCCGCGCGCGCATGTGTGCGCCGCCTGTGCGCAAGAGAGCATACGTCTGTGTGCGCGCGCCCAGAACCAGTCCCACATCCTGTTTGGTGGCCCGTCGCTCGCGCAGCTTCGTGCCGTGCTTCTGTCGAGCTTTTTATTTCACGCCTCTGGCTACTGCCCAGCGCTATGGAATTGATTTTAACAATATCTTTGCGATCATTTATGATTTTCTGCTAGCTACCGTATACGATTTTATGGTCTAGAGGATAGAAGGTTGAATTTATCGTCTCAGACATTGTTTAATGCGATTTTGACATGCTAGGTGTTTTTTACTACACACAGTGATAGGAAGTCTACTACAGAAACACAGATAGACTAAAACTTTTTTACATAGTGTAAAATAATAAGTATAGATCAACAGACACTGAAACGTCGACCAAAATAAAGACTTCGGATGTTCGTGCTTGTGGTAAAAAAAAACAGTCCGTTAGCTACAGTCTAGAGTGTCCAAAGTAAAAGGACTTCAAGGTGGCGTCGACGCGCTACGGAGAAAAAATTAACAAGCAAACCGTAAAGGCAAACAAAAGGAATCCCTCAGGAATGTGTTCCCGCATAAAAAGAGAGGGAATTCCCGAAACGCATTGTTTACAGTGCGCAGGCGCGTGCGAGCCGTGGCGCTATGCGTTTATTATGATGAGTCCGAGTGTGTGCTCTCGATGCAATGAAAGGGAAAATTGTAGTTTTTGTGGTGCGCGGCGGCGAGGTGATGTGATGACGCGGAGTTCCCCGAACCGCGCGGAATGTCGGCCTCGCTGACGACGGCGCCACTGCCTCCGAGAATCAAGACAAGAGCCCCTATCCGCAGATCAGATGAGAATTATTGAGAAGGTGTTTTTTTTTTTAATTAACCTATGCTTGAGTCGAAAAAGTACGACGGATCAAGTTTCACCGGACTTGCGGGGGAGCGGAAGACTCTACCCTAAAAGAATGTGGCTTCACAAACATCTGATTATGGCGTTGGTTCGGTCGGTCGGACGAAAGTAAATTGTTGGAATAGACTGCAACTGATCCGCATTATTGTCAGTACCTCAACGTATTCTGTACCGACATAGAGTTTTCGCAACGCTTTGCTTCGTATTTGAAGATTACATGCAGCTCAACCGCTGCAGATTTTATGCTCTTCATACCTTACAAATTATGTTTCGTTTTGTAGTGATACAATAGAATAACATCTATTAAAGTGATTAAACTTCATTTCGTTCAGAATAAGTCGTAGGTAATCCAAGAATTTGTATTCTTTGGAAACGAATCCTAAATAAAAACTAAGATAAGATAAGGTGGAAATCACATAATCTGCTTGTTTAATACGAAACATTTCCATGACCATGGCAGTCACATTGTCCATCTGAAACGCAGGCGTGCGGTGTACTTAATAAATCTAAGCGATTCAGAGCAGTATACGCAGTCACGGTACTGATAATAAATCAAGGGCCGGGCGGGCGTACAGGGGCGTACGCTGGCAGATAATGACGTCACCGGCACGTATCTCCGAGAATCCCCGGAAGAGGGAATAAAATAAAAATGTCACGTAGCGATCAGCTGTTGGGCGGCGGCGGCGGTGGCGGCGTGACGGGCGGCCGCAGCGATACGCATAACGACGCCGCAATAAAACTTATTTTTATGTTTTTCGCTCACAATGGCCGCGCGAAGGTCGAGCTATCTAAATGGGTCAATACACCCGGCGTAGTACGAGCGCTGAACACGTGCTCCTGCGTTTGTAAATAGCGAGATATCGGCCGATTGTTGCAGTGATTAATGGGGGCGCGTAATGACTCGGCGACCGGGCCCGCGCCGCTCGCTAATGTGTTCATTCATCGCTTCGACACTATTATTTGCTGGGTGGAGATGTTTTGTTCGCATTCCGACAATCGATGCGGCGACATTAGGGCGGCGCGGCCAATGTCAAGGTTGCACTTGCTCGCGCCGAGCTAAATGCTAATTGCCCGCAACGAGCACTAACGGCGCCGTTATGCCAAGGACGAGAGCTCGCCACTCGCCTCCATGTGCTACGAACTGCACACAAAACAGCCCACCACGATCAGATTTACTCATATTTCAGTTTGAAGATTATCAGAGAAAGATATTTTATATGTTCTTAAAGTAAAATCTTTCGTAGTTTTTCCGCATCTGGAAAAATATTGAGACCCTATATAAATGGCTACGATATAGCGCTATAACAGGTGTCCATGTTTGTCATGTTATGTTAACTAGATTAGACTGGAGGATCTAATTATACTAAACTAGTACAGGGTCTGCCGTCGCTTGTGCTGTAGCCCCATAGCTTAGAGCTGAAAATCGGAGGTTCAGGCAGCAACCTGGAATGTGATCGGGCGTCATCGACAGGCGATAAGGGCGAGGTCACGGTTATCAATGGCGGCATCTCCATACTCGCACGTGGCTGCCGGCCACGACATCTCGCGCCCATTCACTATGAAGACACCCCCCGCGGACCGCGGCCCACCCGCCACCCTCCCGCGGTGCATCCATGCAACAAGTTAGGGCACAGGTTCCGTCTTGTAAGGAGTTCCGGAAGACGATTTAGTGCCGCGGTCGCGCTGCGATCTTCACTCAGCTGACGCGAGACTCACTAGATGCAAGGTCTGGAGTCTTTCTTATCAAAAACTTGTACGATCCTTTCGACGCAAAACTCTTTTTTAAGGATAGACTAGGTACCTATGTCATTTTCATTTCATTAGACAAAAGTCATTGATCTGTAGATAGGTCGAGAAATTCATGAATGACTATTCAAATCTAGCTGCAAAGTATACCTGAAAAGCTTCTGTAGTTTCAGGCTTATTTGATGTACCTACGCCGAATTGCAATCATTAGTCGAATTAAAATTGCGACTGAAATGAATCAAACCAAACCGCCGCATTACGAAATTCAAATAAAGTTCCCGTAAAACATGGCGGTTCAAACACATTTTCAGCTTGGTGATGCCCAATTAAATATGGATGTGATTGAAAAACGCGTGTCCGGTAACGAGCGTGTACATAATTGGTGGGGGCAGGCCCGGACTGACCCAGTTGCCGTTGCCTGGCGACCCGGGGCGGCTCAGGGGGCGGCTACCCCCGCGACCCATCGCGCCCGCACTAAATAACCTGCCCGAAAGCGACACCTTAACAAAGGTCGTTCAACCGTCGCAGAGGCAGCCGCTCTGGCGATTTTTCACCCGACATATGTTAGATGCTAGACTGCCAGCGCCGACTACAAATGACTCCTAAACACGCACGAGGTTTCACGATTTTCTGAAGTGCCTGGGATAAGGCGAGCTGGATTTCCAGAGCTAAATCCGTTCCACAAACAATCTTTGAATTTGGAAGGCTTTATTTCTTGTCCTGATTTTGTGTAAATTCCCGAAATATCCAATGAGGTTTCAGATGAATCCAAATCTCTGAAGTTTAACTCTGCAAACTTTAGACTTTTTTTACAAAGTAAGAAACCTGCGAGAGCATAAACTTAATTGTTATAAGCCGCGCTTGCCGACTGCCTACCTCCCCGCGCCTCGCGAAGGCTCCTTGGGGGTAGGGTGGCATCCAAGAGTTGTATTTCTCCGAACTTGTGCTAAATTTCACTTTCTCTGAAGACGTCGTGCGTAGGCTTAGCCACCCACTCCGCCCGCCCTTACAGATACAGACGAACTTTGCAAATTCATCCACGAATTCTACCTCCAATTTCTCTTTACCCGTGCTTGTCCTGATTGTTTTAACCTATCTCTACAAGTAAACCGTCCAAACAAAGAACGATTTTTGAATACTGTGTAACGAATTACGTTTCCCTCCTGTATCCGCATACTCTATTTTTTTACAAAATGCAGCAGAACATGTCTCTCCTACGAGAGAGCTTTCCACCCTCTGCGAGACGTCGTTATCTTAGCGAACCCTAACCGAGTAAAACATAAAAAAAACGTACGTCAAAAAAGTCCTTCTACTCGCAACTCCACCGCCTCCTCGCCCTCTGAAGTTATAAAACAGAAAATGTGGGTGGGAGCAATTTAGAACTCTATTCCCCCGCATTAAAGTCGAGAGTAATAGAAGCGTTCGAGGCGCACACCGACGTCGCGGCTGAAAGGCGGGCACACGAGCATGGCAGCTTTAGCAAAATGAAAGCCGACTCGCTCTTAATTCACCAGCACATAGACGCGGCGTATACGTCGATATAGCGCCCCCGCCGCCCACCGCCGCCCGGCGCCCGCCCGGGCATAAATAAGGGAGGCGAACTCGGGTTAACAAGAGAGAGCGGCCCACCCCCGCACCGCCTGGGGGAGAATTAAGGGGGCTGCGGCGAAGGACGAATTAAGGAGATGAGAGAGCACACGCTCTCGAGACGCGCCACCTCGCGCCAGCCAGGGAATTAGGGAGAGAACCGGGAGCGAACATCGCTGTTGTTGATTTTCGTAACCCGACTAGTTGGATTCTGAGAACTTCTATCGTTCCTATTTCTTTTGTGCTTTGTGAGCGCGCTCGGCATCAGTTGAGCTGTAGGAATAACCTGCTCAACATCATCTACCGAAGTATTTTGAAATTAGAAACTTAAGTTTAATTAGTAATGTATGATGGATAAAGAATGAAGATAATTGAATATGAGAGGAATTCTAGCTCTGACCGTCGCCTTCGAGCTCACCTACGAATGTGACGTCACCACAGTTTCGTAGCACATAGCACGTGAAACACGTCGCCACATAAAACTACAAACTATATCCCCCTGAAGTTAGGGTTTGTTTTCGACAAAATTGCCGGTGATTCTTTGTCTTCGTTTTCAGAAGCGGAGGAAAACGTTTTGTATTATAGGGGTATAAGGTTGGATTCGGCGAAGTCGCTTTGTAATATTCTTGGATAGAGGGTGGGTATAAATTTTCCATGGGGGCAGACGGGGCGACGTCGCGCGAGGGCGCCGCTGAGTCACGGCGGGGGGCGGGCGGCGGGGCGGGGGCACATATTGTAAGTATCTACTACTCACATGTCACAAAGTTTTCTCCGCATCGGGAAACTTTGTTAACGTCAACTGAGCACGTGGCCTTCGACATATTGTACATAATTGCTGCGTTCACCGCGCAACATGTGGGACTTCCGGAGTCCGTTGGTTTTGCTTGTAACAGTTTTCAGGTTTCGTTTTAATTTTAAATAAATCCAACACTTATATGGTTAATTTTATTTTGTCCAACGGATAAGAACGATCAGTGCCAAAAGTATGCGCGCTGTGAAATCTAAAAAGTCACTTTGCCAATGTGTAACTCCGTTATGAAACAATAAAGCAAAGGAATGGAAATATTTGATATCTGTGGACTGGCAATCGCGTCTGATACGTAGCGTTACCTTGAAGGCTGATAACGAGAGGCGCGATAAGCGCGATATAACGATATAATACTCGCAACTTGGAGCGATTATACTGCTCCACTGATATTTTATTATGATATGAGTCCTGGCTCCCGATTTTTATGAATTATTGTTTTATTTACCTTATTTCTATGAATTATTGTTTTAAGCATAGTAATACAGGTAATACAGGACTTAAGCACAATAAAAATGGTATAAATTACTGTAAATACACGCTCTTAATATTTATTTTCTTAAGACTTTTATTATGGTACGTACAACGCCATGATTGTCGTCATAGGATGGTATTCTCTCAATTTCATTTGATTTAATTTTAAAATGGGATCTATAGCGTGTGCTTGTAATGCGAAGCCCGGTTCTGGCGCATGGCGTGTAGTCGGGTTCGAGTGCGAGTTTGTAATGTTGCCAGCCAGCTCCCTTGTCCCGAGCACATTATATACCTACAGCACTGCGGGAGGTAAATAAGCCCCCCTCACTCCGCCCCCCGCTGAGGAAACTCGCAGGTTGTAAAGCGCGGGAATGAGTTTTCGCGCGAAAACTTTATCGCGAAAGCTCGGAAACTAAGCTCGCTGAGTAAGGGCGACGCGACGCTTTTTCATGAGCTTAGCTAGTCCAATGACATTCCGGCTTAGCCCTGATTTTTTATTTTTTTCTTTTATCCTTTCTTTTCTGTGATAAAAAATAAAAAATGAACAGTGTATAATTTGACGCTTTGTTATGTTACTAAGGATTTTATTTAGTAACTTTCGTTTTATATCTTAGTTACCAGGCCGTCTATAAAGATTTTTAGCTAGCTAGCTGATAAATATTGTATCCCGATTGGGCAAAGTTGCCGGTGCGGAGACAAAAGTCAGGAACGACCCTTCCTGCAGAGCGAGGGCATTCGGAGGGGGCGCATCGCACAAAGGGCCCGAATTCAGTAATGGGCTCCGTTAGCCTATTGCCAACTTGCAGATTATGCCCTTTCTAACTTTCCACGCTTTGTAATATCCCGATGAAAGAGAAGTTTCCCGTGTTATCGGTAGGCTGGGTTGTTACAGGCTGTATACTGTTTCAGGCTGGCTGAGTGGGTAATGGTCGCTGGTGGGTCGGGCGGTCGAATAATCGATATGAAGCTAAGGTCAATATTGATGGTGACGGTGAGTGGTGCGAGTGGTGCTTCGTCGGCGGTGGTGGCGCTGGTGCGTGCGGGCTGCGTCCGTCGCCTGCTGGTGCTTTGCATAAGTAATGTGGTGCGGCCGCCCCGTTCGCCGCCCGCGCTCCCCCGCGCAGGCCTATCGATTGCGGCGGCGCGGGGGGCGGCGGCGGGCCGCATCGCCGTAATTGTCACACCGACCGAGCTGAATTTACCTCCACCCCAGCGATATCGACCTTACTGCCCCCGCATAGAATCCAATCTCCAAAACCACTCTTCGCTGATTGAATACAGAATGTGTTATAGTCCGTTCTAAGTTTGGAGGCGGCTTCAGCTCGAGCTCGTAATAGAGCCTTCGAAGAGTCTATGACAGAGCTTAATTAGACAGGCGCGCGGTCGCAATGGATTTTACTTGTTCAATGTTTCTGTGCGAATTAAAACCCAAATGATCGTCGCCTGAGTGAACTATATTTAAAATCTGTGAGCTAATTAACTGAACAAATCAGTCGTAGCAGTCTACGCTATATTCGCAGGGTCTATTAGCAGTGCAGGTGCAGGTCTATTCACAATAATCCAAACAGACGACAACATGAATAATTGCTGCACGTATCATTTATTTGAATGGACGTAGTTAATGAATTAATATACAAACAACTAGGCATAAATAAACAGCAGATCTCGTAGTCAAGTGCTACGACAGACCGATCTGAGTGTTTTAAAGTCGAGGGAGAGTCGATGTCATTCAACGGTCCGTGTGAGCGCGGCTCGCACGTAGAAAACAATAATTCCGTAGTTTCGCGGTGGAGCGTGCGACGATGGCTCATCGTATTAATAGCAGTCGTCGTCGTCTAGTAGCGCTACGTTTTTTAGCGCAGCAGCGACGAAAGTATGGAGAAAGTGGCGTATGAACGTCACCCACACATGCTCGCGCGCAGCTCACGCGTGCTGGCTGTGAGTGGTCGACGTGCTTGCTAGCCTCGCCGTGCGCCATTCTCCGCACTCGATACTGAGTCTTACTACACGCTGGTTGCAAAACTGCATGAGAAATACCCGGCCCGATACGCGGCGGCCCCTCTCGACACGTTCGCTTACCCAACACGCCTTCAGAAAGCATTCGTTCGTAGCACAGTCAAAAGAGAATTGCATATAGCCCAAAAAGTCTGACATGACATCAGCAACAGGCCCGAGGATTATGGGCGTTCCCTAATTTCATAATTGATTCGTATACGGGCAATGAATGCATGCGGGCTTCTGTTTGAATGCCCTTTTTCTGAGAGAATACTTGAGATGATAATCCCGCACAAAGCGGCACCTGTTTAGGTGAGCGAGCATCAACAAAAGCCGGCCGACTTGCAAACACAATTCTTTATTGCGGTCCATTGCAGTTGTCATTGTTGATTGGTTACGAGCAAAAATCGCCATTGTTAACGGCACATGACATAACTCGGCTCGTGCCCACGCGATCATAACAAGAAGGCATAACAGCGTGGATTGTGATGAAAAAACCGCATTCATCTTCGAGAGAGATGAGCTAATAAATAACTTCTTGCGTACCGACGACGCGGCGTCTCAGCTCTAAATAGATGTTAATTTTAATACAATGTTAGCTTTAGTTCATTCATAAGGAAGGCGTATGGGGCGGGCCTAAGGCAACAAAGTTTAGCGGTAAGTTTAGTCGGGGTAGCCAGGCCCTCGCCGCCGCCCGTGGCGAGCAATTAATTACATAAAGTGCGAGATGAAAAGGAAAGGCCGCCGATCAGCTGATCAGATTGATGCATGCACCGCACCCCGCACCCGTCCCATTCACAAACCTGTTTAGGACCGTTATTGAAAAAAATATTTATAACCGATCTTGTTTATGGGAGATCATATCAAGTATCAATTAACAGGCTCGTTACTCTGCCTATAAACGGCTGTTTTTATGAATGACACAGCAGGTGGTATCGGCTTAAGAGGTGTGACATAAATAATGAGTGTCTGTAGTATAGTAATCTCGACATCTCACGTATTTGATAACACTGTCGTAGAACTACAAAGACTACGTCAGACAGGCGCTACGAAATACAATTTTATTTTATGAGCTGCACTACAATAAGAATTTATACTAGAATACCAATAAGGATTTCTATTCTTATAATATTTTACAATATTTACTTGTTTTTATAAAACTCGTAAAAGACTAATAAAATTGGAATACAAAAAAAAAACTAATCGCCACATTGACCTACAAAAGTCGTTGACGCGTCGCCGTCGCATAAAAAACTGCAGTGGGAATGATTTCCCAAGCTTTATATAATTTTTTCATTGCCAAAAAACCTGTAAGTGGTGACGTCACGAGCTGGGGGCTAGAGGAGATTAGGGCGAGGGGAGAGGAGGCGGGAGGGCGCGGGCGGCGACCCTCGTCGGTTCCCCTACCAAAGGACAGGAAAAACGACTTACAAATAAAAAAAATAAAAAATCATCTCGATCAAATAAACACTCCACTATTTACATATCACATCTATCTTTTAATGATTACATCTCAATCACATTCATTATTTATTTTATTAACATAATTATATTTATTCATACTTTAACG
Organism: Teleiodes luculella; assembly: GCA_948473455.1. Lineage (NCBI taxonomy): Eukaryota > Metazoa > Arthropoda > Insecta > Lepidoptera > Gelechiidae > Teleiodes > Teleiodes luculella. The sequence continues at coordinate 22,141 of CAOKYR010000376.1, read as the reverse complement.
GAAACAATATATGACGATGCACAATGATTGCCGATTAACAGTTAACATTATGTTACGAGTAATTACGTAACCGTTACTAAACAAACAGCCGAACGTCATTTCGACCTTGATAGTACAATAATATAATTATTGTAATGTAAAGATAGGTTAGTTATGCGCAATTATGACGAAACTTATCGTCTCTTATACATAGGTATTTTAGAGCAAATTACTTGCTTCTTTTTTGCTTTGATGAATTATCTTTATTTTTTGCGCTTATATACACACTTGTATATGTTCTTGCAAAGATAACACACATTATCATACATAATAACTGATAAAATTTTACTCTTTCGGTCGAAGTAAAATACGAATAGAAAGTGTATTTAAAAAAGTGAAATTGAGTACGATTGGCGGCCTTATTGCTAGGTAAACTATTTATTCCGGACAAATATGAAGCAGAAGAATTACAATAAAATCATTAGAACGAACTGTGCTCTTAATTAGGGTATGTAATGAAAGTGCATTTCGCGTCGTAGCACTTTGCTACGCCGCTTCTACGGACCTTGCTACGCCGTAGCAGGATTCAGAATTTGAGGTTAATGCGGTTTTTGAAAGATAGCTCTTTCTGCAACCGAGTGTTATAAACCCTATGGACACGTTATTGTCTAAACATGAAATTATAAATTGTACTGAACGGGAATTTAATTGTGTTCTTCTATAAGACTGAAAAAACTTGAGTCACGATTTGCAAGTGAGATAGATGAGAGAAACAAATGGTAACGAGTTTGTTACCGACTAGGCGACTGGGGGATGTGGGGCGAGGGAGATCCCCCGCCGCCCCCACAACCCCGAGGGTAGATATGCCCAAACCCACACACTCTCGCACTACATTACTGTAATTATCCAATTACAGAAAAAACTATTGTGATATTACTGTGACTGTGACGTGCTGTTTTATAATAAATGGGAGGAATGTCAGGTTAGTGACTTTAGTTCTACAGGTTGGAGATTTGACTTTTTGAGGTATGCTGTGTATGAAGTTTTTTTTTAATAAGTTGTTCTCAGTTTTTAGTCAAGATAGGATTAGGTATCTATTTGTCCATGTGACTGGTGGGTGATGCATTTACTGATTTGTCGGTTAAAATGTTTTATAAATCGGATGAACATTCTCAGGATTGGTACTTACAAAGTCACATTATTTTTAACTTTATTTGCCAGTTTTTGCTTTTTAGTCAGTACAAAAGCAAAACATAAAAAATAGCAAAGGAATAAATCTCGATACTAGGATAAAGGAGCAAACGAACGCGGCCTCCCTTCCCTGCTCCCGGCTGATTGTAACCTCCAAATAAGAATGAATTTTTAATGAACACCCGCGCCCCTTAGCCTCCCCGCCGCCCCTGAATACGCACTTAGAAGATTAGTCCCCAGAGTCTTCTAGACGAGTCACTAACAATAATTCTAGCCTTCGGACTTTTATGATCCTGTACTTTAAGTTCAACCAATTCGGCCGAGTATCGCGGTGATGCCGCATGCCGGCGCGCGTCTGCAAGATTTTTCAGTAATATAATAACATACAGTCAGCCATTGTGCGAGTGAAACATGCCGCCCCGTGGCAGCCGTATTGAGTCGCAACGAGACAGATTGATGGAGACGCCAAGCCGCCGACAGGTAGCCGCAAACGAGCCATAAAACAATAAAAAGATAAGGCGTCGACCCCAAACAAAACAAATGTAAATAGAGTTTTATAGTGTAAACAAAAGAATGTAAATGTGTGACGTAGGCGCTACGTCAGAGCTACGTCACGGGCGGAAGTGGGTAGATATATTTAGTGGTGTGCGGGATGGACGGACGGGTTCAATGTCGAGCGGGTGTGGTATCTATCGGCCATCAATCAGCGGATAGTTGCGAGTTGCGAGCGAGCGCCTCCGCGCCGGCTAGAGACGTGCTACACCCACCACAGTACACCACTAGTATCGGCAAATATTGCACTATTCTATTTTATTACAATTATACAAACGTTTCATAGGTATATCGTAATAAGTATGCGAAATGGAAATTTGATTTACTACGGTACGGCGCGGCGCGCGGCGTAGCAATCGTAGCAAACTTACGGCATTATATTCGTGCATTGAGATGCGATACTGAAATTAAAATTTTCATTGTTTTTAAAATGTCTTGTATACACATTGCAGCTACTATTAAACTATTGTTCACAAAAATAGAAACCAGAATTTTCTATCTCAGTTCAGTGATAATGAACTCTGTTAACAAATATACTAATCGAACTATCTCATTACTCAGCGTACGGCCAGTCTGCTCATCCTATCCATTATCACGGTCGATTGAGACGCAATTATTTCCATTCATGAAACCGACATCCGATATCTGTATCGACACGCCGCTATCGACACCGGTGCGTGACTAGCGGGGTGCAAGCTATAAGTACAGGCACAGTACGCTCTCGGGACAAGGCCGGCGGTGTTTACTAAACTTCCGCCGCGAGTCACGACTACACTTGTCAGCTTGTCACCGCACACGTGGCCGCGCAAATAATAGCAGTTATATACCACCGCACTACAGCGAGAAGCGAGCAGCGAGCCCTCCGCTGACATTGTCCCACTTCGACTGCCGCCCGTCTAGACTCAGATACGATCGCCGATAGACGCATTGCTAACCTGCACCGCGGTGTTTCCCAACCTTCGATTGTTATCGTTCGCCCTTCCGAATCGAGACGTACAACTCTATTATACTATTCAAGTATTGAGCTACATCCACCTCTATTATTCTAAATGTACCTACAGTTTCACATCCCCTGTGAAGCAAAAGAAATATTTCAAGTCTTATCATATTCTGTGTCTTAACTACAATGCTGATAATTGAAACTCCAAAGAGTAAGTAAAGAAGGAATCCATCCCTTACGTCCTGGAATGATTTGCAGCCAAGAGTATAATATATGGTGTTCTTAAAATTTGAACAGCATGCACCCTTATTTAGTAAGCCCTGCGCGGGCTGGCAGGGTGCAGGGGTGAATGCAAGGGGTGGCCCCCTCCCCCCGTGGTGCAGTAGGCGCGTAGTAACTGCAATAACGGGGCAGTGAAAGTGTCGCGGGAGCTTCAACCGTCAATGGGTGAAGACGCACCCCTTACCCCTCGTCTTAAACTCAAACTTGCTGCTAATACTAGTTTATACTATACTACGAACTTCCTGAGCCAAAGCCGTCCGCACATGTTCGCGCCGTCGGCTAATGTTATTGTTCTGAGAACTTTGGTACCAGGACTTTGACTTTGCACTTACAATGTTAACTTCTCCGACTATGTGACACTTTGCTCTTAGTAAACGATTCATAAAAAGTTTCGATAAAGGTTTAACTTTTGTAAATCCACCTCAAAATTTAAGCAACAATTTTAGAATACGAGATCTATAGGAAGTCAAGATTGATATTGAAAGGTTTCAGCATTTGGAATCTAGAGTTTATTTGATATAAAATGTCAGTGTGTAAAGTGAAGTGTCGTTTGGTGGCAGACCTCTAGTAAGTAAGAGGAGGCAGACGTGCGCTCGTCGCGAATCGGCGGCCCTCAATAAATTGTGGCTGATCGAGTATGTAAAGAGTACGTGAGCCGACGACAGGCAAACAAACGACCGGAACGAGCACGTCGTCATTATCTCTACTCATGAATGAAACGGAACGTAAATTGAAATGTATCGCGTGCCATAATCCGCGCGCATTAATCTCGCTCAAACGCCGATCGTTGCGTAACATTGAACAACGGCTCAAGTTCATTGATCCACTTAATGGCCGTGCTAAATGTGTCGTTGTTGTTGAATGTCAAAACATTGTTACGTAATTACGCACCGTTTACGTGCGCCGGCGCCTGCGTCTCGCTCGTTCCGCCGCTTCCGACTGATTCCCGTCCGCCCAGCATACGTCACCATGTTTATTTATGAGCTTATGATTATAAAATGACGTTTACATCACATCGATATCGTTGACCGGCGCATAATAACAACATTCATTCATAAAATCGTAAGTGATTAATGTTGGTTACCTACGAAATAGATTTGTAGAGCTATTTATAAAGCTATTATCATAATTATAAGCAGTCTTTACGTTACATGTTGTCTGTAGTAAAACATCATGTTTGTAAACACAAGTGTTTTACGTTTGAATTATTCCTTATTATGAATTAAATCTTTTGAAATGTCTGCTGATTGTCTAAAATATAAAGTTTCATTATGTACGACTTTATTACAATTGTTTCTATTACGTTTGAAAATGTTTCACGAGATGAAAAGTTCTGCAGTTTTCTTGGAATGTTGGCGTCGTCGTCGTTACAAAGAAAGTTCATTTGAGCATCCCCAACACGGGGCGGCGGCGGCGGCGGCAGCTGACGCCACGACTCCACAACACGACCGGACTGGACGCAACGACGACGCTTTTAAAAGATGAATTGTAGTTTGTAAACTTTCGCGACCCGAACTTGACCGCCAAAACAAGAATGCTTTTAATAAAAACATCACTCGACACAATGACGTGGATTTACATAAATTATTAGCGGCGGGCGACGAAGGTCTCGGCGTGTTTACCCAGATGCAATGTTTACATAGTCATATACACGCGAAAGTGGGTTCAACGACTCATATATTATTGTTTTATTGGCAAAGGTAATTGGGCCAGTGGCATGGGAAACATATTTAGAGCAGACAGACGACGGTTTGCTAATACCAACGATATTAATAGACATGTTTCAAACAATTTGAATTTTGAACTGATATATTTCCCTGCTGTGTATTCTTAGAAGTTGCTAGCTACCACATCATCGTCTATTAATTCTAATTTAAATCAGAATATCCTAACAAAACTGTCCTTATGATCAGCCTTTATTGAACACTGTTTGAACGATGAGTAATTAACTAATCGAGTCAATTAGATAACATTTAACACAAATTATTTGACTAAAGAACATTGTATAGAAATAATAAACGAATAGAATTGGTGAACAAAAAAAGAAAGGCTTTTGTCATTCTGAGCTCCCGCACATTCGAGTAGCAGTAAAACGTACAACAAAAAATAAAAATAAACAGACGGTAACTCACCGTGGCAATAAAAATATAATCGCCCATATACAATTCGGTACACCTGACATTGGCTATGGTTTGCGTTTTTTCTAAACAGGTGGCCCATCCGTCCATTCAGCAGAGTCGATGCCCTATATTATTGTACTGTCTTTCAAGTTCATTGAGTAGCACAATGGGCATATAATTGGTTGTTAACACGAGTGTCAAAACATCGTTCATAATGCTTTGCATAATTAGATTCGTTAGCATAAGCGGTTATAACGCGTGTCTCCGGGCTGGTTCGCCGGTATGGTTAATTCATTGAATTGTTTATGTGTTTACTAGTGATTTACCACGTGGGGATGTTTACAATGCATCTAGAGTACTACCGGCGTGTAATAAAAGCAGTTATGACGAGATGAGGTTTCAAAACACGCACGTGATTCCGCACGTTTTGATTGTAAGCGAACCGACCAGCCTTCGTAGACCGTTATTTTTTATTGCAATATTTTGGAGTAATAAAGTAGTAATCGGAGCTCTAATACCAACCACTTGGGCCTTTTTTAGTAAAACAATGTTGTCTTTATTTATATTAACCACAGTTTTCAGTTCAAAGTAGTGCATTCCTAAAAATAATTATTTACTGTTCATAATAACGTATCTTTCTACTTCTATTACCACAGCTTCTACTTTAATGATAAAACTGTTTATCAGGCGTGTAATAAACTGCCCAGTCAGGATGATGGGTCAGCAATCTCGGAGCTCTAAATTGAAATATCAGTAGATAAGAAAATCCTCCATTTCATAACAGTCACTTTCAATAGATCCGTCTGTTAGGTTAACATTAAAGAAATGGGCCACCTGTTGTTACAGTTCAAAATACATATTAGCCTCATAAAAATCTTTCAATAAGTGAATATTATTGATAAGTATTAAATGTTTTAGGGCGTTTCCATATTTAATGTTTTTCATGGTACCTAAATTGGTGGCGCTCGATCCTACTTCATTGAAACTATGTGAATGAACCATTAGAAGATAATTATATTGCAGTGTTAGGTAAATAATATGACGCTGTTTGAAATATATAAAAAAATATAGTAAACAGAGCTATTCTACAACCAGTGGCTTTTACGTGCTCACGAGAAGGTAACGAAGTAATTAAAATAGAAGAGGATCATCGGCAAAAGACTAGTAATTATGATTGCATTGTTAATCAAAACTAAAGTTCATAAAGTAATGGTATAGTCAACATAAGTCGTTATTATTCCATATGGTTCCCGACGGTAGCAGAAAGAAAAGTACTGATAAATGAATTTAATGAAAATAGTATTCAAACGGATTTAGATTATTCTTTTATTATAAGAATAGAACGATAGTTGTCAAAAATAGACTAGGTATATACTTTGTCCTTTTTAAATTAACTTTGGAAACATCGTTATGTGTAAATTACAAATACATAATAAATAAGAAATATAGAAAGGGTGATTGATTGTCGATTAGCAATGAACGTTTCATTGCAAAACCGATTGAATAACTTTTCACATAAATAATCTTATCGGTAAATATTTTCTAGTGTTGGTAAGGTTTAAGCGTTTGTATAACAGATATTACGTTCAATTACAAATCTTAAGACTATTACGATAAAGGTTACTATAATAAAACTCTATACACTATTCCTCTTTGCGAGGTAGTATTAAAAGGAATGAATTTTTAACAAAGTACAAAGTATTTATTTTTGACTTTAGGATATTTTCACCACTTAGTACACTCATAGCTTGTATTATATTTTTATCTGTGCTCTTAGAACACATTGGTGAATTTTTCGTACCATTTTTTATAAAAGTATGCCTTCTTTAAATAGATACATACGTTGTAACTACGTAAGTATGTAATTGTTGCTGTACGTTGAACTTTTTACTTCGCATTATAACAAATAAATGATTTTGAATTTGTAAATAACAGACATAATATGTATATGTATGGATAGATAGCAAAACTCATGTATATTATAGATTATGTAACGTACATACATCGTAATACATAAATCCCATGATCACGTCAACCGCGACACACAAGGCAACGTGTCGTGCCTAAATTAATTAACTAGGTATGTTTTGATTGAGAGGACAATGAACCGCACCTAAAACAGTTGACAACAATGCAGTCTTGTAGAGTGATTACAATTCCACGAAATATCCTAGGCACAAATAGAAATTAGGGTAAAGCACCCAGTAGTCAGCCTTTTAACGCAAATCGAAACTGGCAGTTGTTGCAGTTTATATAGTTTTTGTAATAAAGAAAACTACCAGCTATTATTTGAAAGGTTGTTTATTAAATTTTCTTATAAAATACTATTCAGTTGAAACATTTTATGTTTTTGAAGTAAAAAACTAGATTAATCTAAATATGGCACTTTTAACCAGTACTCAGCCCCTTTTGCCCACTGGTCAGCCTAATTTTACCCAGTTGTCAGCCTCTTATACATTTTTTATTTGTAGTCTTTACTCTTTACAATTAGGTCATTCTTTTGCATAAAGGACACAAGAATTTCAAGTTTGATACATTTTCATATAGCTCTCCAACGAATTCAGTACATCTTAGATGATACCATGCAGGGCACGCGTCACAACCAATATTTTTTAAGTCGTTAATTTCTGTATCGCTATTAAGTTCGTCATCGCAGTTATGGCATCGTATTTTATTCACTGTACAAGTGACAGCTGCCTTCTTCTGTGGTTTCCTTCTTTTCGCATCGGTTGTCTTTGAAGATCTTTCTGCTTTCCTTTTTCGTAATTCTTCCTGTCTTCTCCGCTTTTCCTCTTCTTTCTTTTCTTTAGCTTCTAGTCTCTTTAATTTATTCATCAAGATTTCGTTTCTTTTCTTTTCCCTTATTTCTTCTTTCTGTTTCTCAAATTGTCGCCATTCGTCTGAAGAAATCGCTCCTATTCTATTCATAGATTTTATTGTTTTTGTTTTCTTTGTTATAGGGGGTAAGGTTAAATGTTTTTTCAATACAGGTGATAGATTTTCTGAATTTATAATTATACTGGGTAAAAGGTTAAGTTCTTCAGATCTATTGCTATTTTCCTTTATTTCTGCATCTTTATTGTTTTTCTTTTCAATTAGCTTAGGTACGCTTTCTTTGCTTAATACTTGTTTATTATATAAAATATAATCTTTCTTTGGTACGCCTAGCTCTGTAGTAACTTTGTTATTATCTTTCTTCAATTTCTCTGATTTGGTTTTCAAAACGGGTGGTAGGTCTACAGCTTTTACTACTACATTAGATAAAATGATAGGCTTTCTAGTAATTTGGTCTCCTTTGCTGTGTATAAATTGTGTATCATTGTTATTACTGTTGTGAGTATCAAAAAAAATAGGTTTATTTTCTCTTTGTATTACTTCTTTGTTACATGTATTATTATATTTTTTCAAATAATCTCTGTCTTCTTTTGTCGTGTTTTCTTTATCATCTTCAATATTAAGTGTATCTTTTATATTCAGTCCATAGTTTCGGTTTACAATTTCTTCTGATTTATCAGTTTCATTTTGTAAATACTTTTCTATCTCAATGTCAGAAACTCTTTTTACTTCATAATTTTTCACACACTCAATTTCACTTGCTGCATTATCGTCAAGTTGTTGATCATTTAATAAAACAGTTTCTAATTCAACAGTTGTTGCATTATGACTATGATTAACAACTTCAAAATCAGTTATAATTTCAAATTCTTTCGTGGCTTCGTCATTTAAGGTGATATCTACCAAATTGTTTTCTAATGTGTAATCACCTATAATTGGTAGACTTGTATATGGATTTTCAACTGACTCTGAAGCTATTCCTTGTTGTTTTGAATCTGCAATGCTTATTGAGCTTCTGTTATCAATTCCGATTTCGTTACTTGTAGAGTTTTTGGTTGAATTTAGACTTTCAATACCTTTAGTGTCTTTTGCTATATTTAGTACATTTATAACAATTTCGGCATCAACTCCAGCATTTTTTAAATCGTCACTAAGTTGGTTAATCACCTTGATTGCGGTATTTATATACCTTTTCTTTATTTTACAACCTGATGATTCTGATTTATCAGTGGTTTGTTTATGATAATTCTGAAGATTATTTTGGACACATTTGGTATAATCTAATGCATCTGGATTGCATGGATATAATCAACATTTGCGAAAGCCATTTATTATAGTAGTGGGCAAATTTTCTTTTTCTAATACCTTTTTCAGCAAAGGACAGAATGTTGACTTTGTCAAAACATTATTGACATTTTCAGGTCGAGTTGCCCATTCATGCACGGTCTTCTTCCATTCAGATTTTAAAGGTTTAAATACACTTACATCAGCTGGCTGTATTAAATGTGTTGCATTTGGTGGAAGTGCATAGAGGATAATACCATTATCATTGCAAAATTCGCTAAGACGCATTGTAAGGTGACTCTTGTGCCCATCAACAAAAACAAGTACTGGTTTTTTTATCTTTTGATCATCCAACCATTTGTTCAAACCTTTTACAATGTAATCAAAAAATATGTCGGATTTCATCCAACCAGTCTCTGACTTTCCTAATAGCCAATCAGCAGGCATACTGTTGACGACATCTTTTGGAGGGCGCACATATGGAAATACAACACATGGAGGCAAACTATTCCCAGATGCTGATATAAATAAGAGAACAGTGATTGCCTCTTTTTCCTTGCCTTTTAATATTTTGTAGACGTTTTTGTATCCTCTGGGTGCAATAACTTTACCAGATTTGGGACAAATATAGAAACTGGTTTCATCACCGTTGAATATTCGGTCTGGCATAGATAAAATATCTGAGGCTCCTTTTATTTCTAAATGCTTTAGCAGTTCAGCAAACCATTTCCTGATACCCTCTTCCGTCACAGCAGCTCGACCTTTGGATATATTTTCGGCTGTTCTTTTACTCAACTCAGGATGCCGTCTTAAAAAAGACTGATACCATTTTTTTCCTGGTCGGTTGTTCACAAATGGGTTAGGTCTATTATCTTCAGATATAATATTTTGGACAGTATTAAGGAGGTTATCAGGTTCCCGGGGAAATCCACATTTTGCTAAAGCTATGCACCAGTCTTTCAGGGCAGTCTCTTCTGCTTTGGTTAGTACCGTATCTGGACCCATCTTTCGAGGCATTTCTGGCACTCTTAAATGTAGTCGGTCCTGAAGAGTTCCCCGTGGGACACCAAAAGTTCTACTAGCCTCCCTTATTTTCATTCCATTTCTGATCGCCGCCATGGCTTGTGTTAATTGTTCTTCCCTGTACTGGTGAATAGGCCTTTTCGACATGATGGAATCCTAAAACAAAAGAATTGCCATGCCATAAGCGAAGCGACCCACACAAACCTACTTTAATGGAACACAATAAAGTTCAGTTTTCGCTAAACGGCTGAGTACTGGGTTCGAATATCCAAAAGTCAGCCACTTACCATTATATATGGCTGACTACTGGTAAAATCGCAATTTTATACCATAAGAGTTAGGTTCAATAAATTTAGCAAAAAAAACACATGCAGCAGTGTTAATTGCAACCAAATATAATAAAATCACAAAAACACCAGTGGTCGGCCACCAATGGCTGACTACTAGATTTACTTCGAAAAATTAAACCCCAATAGTCAGCCACCAAAATTAAAACGTATTTTACAAATAAACAACCATTTTAAGCTTATATTCTCGTAAACTAAGTATTTAAATGTTATATTACATAGTAAAATTACACAATTGACACAAATAATACGAAATACTTACCGAATCCTCGACGACGTCTCCTTACAAAAAAATTAGTCACTGGTACACGTACGTACATGTCGCTGATGGCAGTGCAAATGAACGACCATATCTCGGCGTCTCGTTTTGCTATTGGTTTTTAAGTGTGCATAGTTACCAATCAGAGAACAGAGATTTGAATTAACGGTACCATTGTCGTGTAATCCAATTTAGACACTATTTATATGAATTTAACGTTCATAAAGGCTGAGTATTGGTGCAAGGCTGACTTCTGGGTGTTTTACCCTATATATTCTTCAAATGTAGCTTTGAAGGGCGCGCGTTGATGTCTTTTCTTCCCCACAGATAATGCGGTCCAGTAAATACAGTACTAACGCGTAGTGTTGTTACTATTGTTTGCATATTTTGCCAACGCCAAGTAAATATTATTGTTATCATCGCTATAGTTGCCTATCTATCGCTTTGATGAGTTATCAACGGATACGAGCAGCCAAAGTGTTGATTATTGTATCTGATTTTTTTGGGTACTTATTTATAGATTATATGGGATTGTACGGCAGAACGTCATTTCGCTGATATGATTATTAAATACACAATTTATTACATGGTGATTTTTTAAAACAAATTATGTTCACGTGGTTCTTTTAAAAATGAGTACAGTATGTATGTACTGACAAAAGCGTAGCTTTTGCCTATTCCTTAAGAGTTTCGGAGAAAGGTATTTAATTTAACGCTAAATTTAAATATTTTTAGAATTGTATTTATTTTCATGTGCTTGTTAGGAAAGCCAGTTTCATTAGAACAGCTAGGCTAGCTGAGCTAGCTAATGAGGCTTAGTGCAGGTACAAATAGTAAAAAGCCGTATCGCCGGCGGGAGAAAAAGACAAGTGGTGGCTGTGTGGAGTGGAGTAGACTCGCCATTGGCGATCCGAGCGAGGAGTTATTCTCAATAAGTGGAGTGGAGCGAGGCCTGGGCGGGGCGCCCCTCCGTCGCCATGGCAACGCGCCCCTAGCAAGCCTCGGCCTACCCAAAACTCCTCAATCTCCAAACTCATCACCACGCTTATTCCTAACGAAAACAACGCAAATTCCAAACGAAATAACATCAAGAATATAGAAAGTATTGCGCGTTCGCGTTTGCGCTGGCCAACTCGGCGATATAATTAATGTGGGGAGTGGAGTCGAGCGAGCGAACGGCGCCGTAGCCTCGCCGCCTCACAAAAAACCCGCTCCGACACAAAAACAGGCAGTGTGCGAGCGAGACGCCTGCACGCTTTGGAGCAGGACGGCGAGAGCGTATTTGTGACGCGCGGAGTGCCGACTCGTCGGTCTCGCTCGCCTCGAGCGCACTTTATCGAGAATACGGCGTTCTTTGATTTAAAACTCCGCCGATTGCGCCCTTCTATCTATCACATGGCGTTTGACAGGTCGCCGGAAACGCGCCGAGCTGTCACATTCGAAAAAAGGCGCGCAACTATACAAAACTTTTTGTTTCGTTAAAAAACTATTTTTTAGGGGCACAAAGATCTGGATCTACTTAAACTAACGTTGAAATGACAATTACATATCACTAGGCAAATGTAAAAGAATATTGCAGATCGCTATAAACGAGTAAAGTAAGAAAATATAAATGCTTAAATTATCAAATTTTACAAGACGCGTTACCAATTATAAAATTACACATAAAATGCAGCATAAATCTAAATTGAAATGCGTGGCGTATAGAAAAATTTCTTCTAAAATTATTTTATCCATTTACAGCATTCTGTGGATATTTCTTTGTTCGACACATTGTTGAGGGTAGACATTGAGAAAAAATATTAACCCACTAAAAAAATCCAACATGCCAACCAACAATACCAGAATAATATATTTTTTTGTATAAACATTAGGCTCCTTAGATTAATCGTATTTACTTGTTACATTCTATCAGTATAGTCAATAAGAGAACAATTTAAAATATTATATTACAAAATATTTCAAGTGGTGAGCAAACAAAAGTGTCTAAGTCATAAACACAAAGTTTAAAGTATCAAGGAAATCAGTTCTGAATTATATCCTGCTGGTTTAAGTTCTCCGATCCGTACATAAGAAGACTTAAAGCTACAATAAAAAAAGAACTTAGACTTATGTCAAAGTTTAAAAACCCAAGTCCATTTGTAAATTATCTGAGAAACTCATAAATAAAGGACATCAGTTGGCACGAATGGATGTAATAAATGAGGTGTGCTTACCTGGAAATCACTCCACATTTTCATGGGGATACACCATAGTTCCAATACGAAAACATCACACGATCACGATAACAGTAGCTGTCAGAAGCGTCACTGGCGTGCACTCGCGTAGTTGCGGGTTGGTTGCCGAGCGCTGACTGGCGGTGGCCGGGCCGGGCGGGCGCGGCGGGGCGGGCCGGGGCGCGGGGACCGCCGCACGGGACATACGCCCTTCTTCCACTCAGCAGGGCTCGGCTCCGCTCGGCTCGCTCGACTCGCGCCCACCTGCGACTCGTTTCCATCGCTGGGTTTGCCAGAATACTGCCCCAAAGCTGAAGTTGAAATCTTTCATAGCAAAGTATTTCAATTTTTTGTTGGGTCCCTCCACTAGACTGAAAACTAACAACACGATGCATTTTGACAGATCAAGATTTTCCCCAAAGGGGTCTGGCTGGGTACAGTACATGCGATTGGAAATTCACACTAAGAAATTCACCCCTACCGCTACGGAATACAGGCGCTCTCAAGTTTAACATGACCAGCCGCATGTGCTGGCTGCTGTAGAAGTAGCATAGATAATGTTTATTTTATAATAAGGAAAGACAAGCCATTATTACAAAAAATAAAGGATATCATATTATATAAAAAAATTGTACAAAAGAAGTAAGAAATAGAAATACATAATAGTTTAGTATTAAAATTTAATTCTCCCAAAATGTCTAAGTTAACATTTTTAAAATCCTTAACATTCTAATCACCAAAGAATTAATCGTATCATAATCCTATTTATTTAAAAAGTGTGCAGTTTTGATCGTGAGCAGTCTGGCAACCGCCATTTCCACGAACAACAAAACCTCGCTGACTCCGGCGGGCGCGCTGGCCGCACAATGGTACCTACCCACACGGTATCGGAGTATCAGGAATGTCGGTGCCATAGAGCCACAGCCACCAAACACCACCACTCGCTCCAACCCAAACCCAGACCCACCATACCGGCCTCTAAATTCTACCATTATAATAAAATAACACACAAAGCCGCTAATGACAGATTTTCTAAACTTTAAAGCCCGACCAGAGAAATAAAAATCCTCGCCATATTGCGGAATTTCAATGGAACTAATTTTTTAAGGAAAATTTGCCATAGTCGTAAAAATATACACGTGGCGCCCCCTTTGCAGGTTTTTTATTTCTTTGGCCAGGCTTTAGTTAAAAACACCGTTTTACTATAAGAATATTTTTTTCAGTATAACCTATTTACCAAATTTTAAGAAAAGTTAGATGCACCCTTTTGTTTTATGACGGCAATATACAAGAGTCTCATCACACTCATCTAATTATGTTTTATGAAAAACACTTTGTTGTAGAATTTTGTGGATTGGAAAATTGAGGATGACTTAATGAAATGACAAGCAATTCAAGTTACAAGCAACTAACTAAAATATTGACTTAGCATTGGTATTTTCTTGACTTACTTTTCTGACTGACAGTAGAGAGACTAGGCTACAAAAAATTTCATAACCGGGAAAAAAATATTGAAGCAGGGTTTGCTATTTACGGTAGAAATAATATAAGAATAAGAATTACTTTGAATAAGTTTTGATAAAACCCTGGAATATCCACGAAAGACCACCGCATGAATAGTCTGCGATATCCTCGAAGCGAGTTTATTTATGCTCGGTTTTCCCAAGATGGCGAAGGACACTCCGCCGCTTAATCAAGTTTTATTTCAAATTAAAAGTCCGTTATTAAACTCTTATAAAATATTTAAGATGACAGAAATCACGAGAAATGATAGGAAATCATATTCAAAGAAAAACAGACGTAATGTGTTAGTTATAATATGTACATTATTAGTAGGCAAGTTCGTGATACCGCGCTCATACTTGTTGATAAGAGCTGGCGTCTCGGCGGCGCACCGCTGCAATATGAACGCTAAGACGATACACAAAGAGCCAAACTTTCCACCCGGCTGATAACGGAAAGTGACAAATAAAAAAGCTTTCTGAACAAAGTTTGGAGTGCGCGCTACGGTCGCGTAGCAGGAAGTTCGTAGCAGTAAAACTTCGTAGCGCTCTCGTAGCGTGAAAGTTTTGATTTCAACGATTTGCGTTGCGGCGGGACGGCGGCGGCGAGGGCCGCGAGGCCGCTCTAGCTCTGCGACCCTGCGCTGCCTACCAAGCCACGTACACAGTTTACCAACTCTACCGCACCATTCATCATACATTGCTACTTTGGTACCGACAATTTTTCTCAGTAACACAACAACCCAGCAATGTACATAACTTTACAAAAAGCGTCGTAAAATCGCATGGTTCGTAGATTTATCTGTTCGTTCATCTCTCACGAGAGTGCGCCACTTGGCTGTCGAGCGACTACGCCCTTACCGTGTTATGTGCGCTTTGCAAATCACCTTCTGACAAAAGAGTATGAGGCGGATCGCGTTTCATTCCCGGTGCTGTGGGCGCGCGGTGCTGGTGCGACCCTGCCGAGCAGCAATGGCGCGCGCACAGATCGATACCGTTGCCAGGCACCCCGCTCGCCGGGAAACTCATTCCCGGCGCCAATTTTAAACTGTCTACCCTATTATCACCATTTTCCAGCATGAAAATATCATGAATTTCGTGCAGCTTAATGCAAAACGTGGTGGTGTTGTCGCTTTCTCGTACAAAGTACAAAGTCTCTTATCGCCTTGACGAGTGGGTCCGTTTGATGCCAGTGGACGAGACTGGGCTAATAAACTAAGATTTCTGCATGATCAGATTTCATGATATTTCATTTTCATCATGAGAGTTTCTTGTCACGTTATGGATTTATAAGAAAAGATTTTTCTTGAAACAATGTCAGCCTAATAACTTAAGGCTAAAGAACAAAAAACAAACAAGAAAAATATAATGTAAACGAAAATATACATACATATTAAAAAGAGTACCAAATAGTACAAAGTAGGAGATAAAATTAATCACCTGAAATGAACGAGGCATCTTTTTCAGTATCCTATTTACATTTGCTTTTCAAATCAAACTGATTATCGCCAAAAACTGTCCCTGAAATATTCGTAATCGATCTCAAAACAACATAAGTCGGTACAAAAGCGATTACATCTGAATTAATAACGTCAAACAAAACCGAAACGTTACAAAAAGAGCGTACGGAACGGTGCAAAAAGATGATCGCTAATTCACTATTGAAGGGTTTTCGATTTCAGAACGATTGGCGCGTCAAGTGTAGCGCATCGCAAGAAAAGCGTATAAATAAAGTGGTGTGTAGTGTAGTTTAGTTAGCGCAAGGTGCAGTGCGTGGCGAGGCAGGTTGCGCGTGCACATGCGCGCGCGCAGGCCCGGACCCGGCCGGCAGGTGTGCGTGCAGACAGAACTACAGAACCTAAAATACTGAAACTATGAAATATTTTTGGAAAGACATAGCATTATTTAAAGACGTAAGTGAATGAAATTCAGTAGGACTGATATAAATTTATTGTTTATTTATGAAAACTGGATATGGTAAAGGTTCAAAGTGTTCAAACAATATTTATTACAAGGAATGCCAACATATTTTGAATGTATTAGAAGTGTCCTAATTCTTGTTTCTGTTCTATTCTCCGTTTCCTGCTTAGTGATGATCTAGGTCCCAAACCGATTAACTTCAGAATCATCTTTTGTTCCTGATGTTATTCTTAATTTTATTTACAAACGATTCCTCCTCTAAATGAACTGGTAGAACAAGAAAACTCTACATCATTTTACACTACACACACATCAACCTACTCTCTTATACAAATAAAGTAAGCCGAATAACCATCACGGTTCCCATAATCATAATGAAAATATATAACTGCCTTTGAAGCAGATTGCCAGCTATTGTGTGACCTTCAAAGTCCGGTAGCTGCAGCCCTGGATGGGTCCCTGCGCGCGCATTCCTGGTGCAGGCGCCCGCGCCGCCGCCGCGCCGGTGCCACATTTCGCGAAGGCTCGCACTTCTACGCAAATCGCTGACGACTGACGACTCCTATAGTGCCTTTGCGACTTATCATATTATTGAACTACCTACAAAACCAACGGGCGGAGCCGCGGCGGAAAGCTAGTACTATATAAAATCATAATAAAGAGTTTAATACCTCTTTTTTATGTTATGCTTATCTTATAGTTAGAAATAAAGACGCGTTCCTTTTCCTATCGTGATGAGCAGAGTCCAAGCAAAACGATAAATGACAATATAAACAAATATAAAAAAATCGAGTGTTGTTTGTATTATGAGCTAGGACGTGCTGACTATAAGTAAAAAATGTAACAGGACTATCTTATTTTTGTTTCAAACAGCTAAACCATGTCGTCGGTACGATCCACTATTATTCTTCAAGAGTATTCCTAATTTTGAATTAATTGTAAAATAAAGAAAATATCATAACTTTTACTGAAAAAGATTTTTTTTTTCATCAGCACCAGTTTCATTCATAAAGATACTGGTCATCTTCCTCATACAATAAAAGAAAAAGTCGATTTGATTGCGCCTTTTTTGTGGCAGGGCAGGGATATTGTTAGTACTCGTATTTAGATATTTATAATTATAATTTTCCTCTATGCTCTGAACTTTAATATAATAAACATGTAACCGCAAATACAGCTCTAATTTTAATACTTAGAACTGTTATAACAAATACAACGGGGTTAAGGTTTAAACTTCGTACTTTCGTGGCAGACTTTAATATTCATATGTGAACTTGTTTGGTGTCTCTAGATATCGAAGTCTGCCGAGCCAAATAGGAAGCGTTTGGGAGTTATGTGACTTTGAAAAGTGCTCCAGATGACGAAAAATTACCTATCTTACTTTTGAAAAATTCTTTCTTAGGATCGTTCGTAGCATCATTATGAACAGCCTAGACAAATTTCCAGACCATTTACAGGAAGCGTTTGGAAAATCAGCCGGCTTTTGTGGGTGGGATTTTTACCAAGAAAATACCTATCTTACTTTTTGACGAAACTACATTCAGGTGATGGGGAGGCTCTCATACAACAATAAAAGTCAAGTCTGCCGCAGATATTAGGAAGCGTTTGCAGAATCAGCCGCTTTGAATGTGCCAAAGACTGAAGACGCTTACTACTGAAAACGATAATATTATAGTTTATTTTCGTAATATTGACCTGTGAGTTGAATTTTAACCTGTTAGAAGACTGTCTGAATTGAAAATAAAATCAATAAAATACGGATGTATGCATAAATAAAATTATAAAATATTTTTTCATACAAATATTTTTATTTCATTGTCACGTCTACTATCGTCTCTCTTATCAATACCTATAAGTAATTATTACAAAATAACAAATATATATTTTTTAAGTACAAGTAACGCTTATCAATCGCTTTAAAAAAACGATATCCTTTAGTTTTTGTATTCTGTGGTTATATCTCTCTTAAACTTACTCGAATAAAAACAAAATCGATAAAAACAAACAATCTACCTAAATAAAATAGATTTTCGTAGGATGTTACCTACCTAAATATCTACTTTACATAATATAAACAAGTTGCTTGTTATTAAACCAACTTCAAAGGTAAGTCAAAAAATAGCTGCCGAGTATCAACAGAGATATATCTTGGTATATTATAATCTGAACATTGCTAAGCCTGCCTTGCAAATTTATTCAACTGAATCACATGCTTATGACAATCGCACTCTACCTACACCTTTGTAAGGTGGACTATAAGCTGCGTATCGATTTTGCGCTGCAAACCATCGCACTTTGGCTTTTCTTCGGTGCCCAAAGCGGCACTAAGTTTAAATCCGGCCCTGTACAGGTCTAGAAACACCAAACCTCATTACACACAAATGTTGGGTCTGAAGATGTCCCAGAGATCACAGAAGCGGAAATACAATTCGCCTTGAGCAAAATGAACAATGGTAAAGCCCCTGGTGAAGACGGTGTCATAGTAGAGATGGTTGAATTAGGTGTAGTTTCGGTCATACAGCTTCTTAAAGAATTCTCCAATATATGCCTAAAAGAAGGTAGAATAGGTATTCTACCTTCTTGAAAATGGTGAAAAAATGGGAAAGTGCTACTGTCATTCTATTATTTAAGAAGGGAAACAAATCGACCCATCAGTCTGCTATCTACAAACTATTCACAAAAATAGTTACGAACCGTCTTACGATAAAGCTGGATTTCTACCAACCAGTCGAACAATCAGGCTTCAGAAGCGGATGTAACACTATGGACCACTTTATAGCCATGAAAATTATCATCGAAAAGGTTACAGAATATCAAATGAATCTGTGGCTTGCATTCATTGACTATAAAGAAAGCTTTGATAGTATTGAGGCCTAGGCGGTTATTCAGCCTCTGGAGAATGCTAGAATAGACTACCGTTACAATCAATATTTACCACAACGCAAGCTTACAAGTAAATCTCCCACCAGAAACAGACTCAATAAAGATCTAGAGAGGAGTTAGACAGATTGATACCCTGTCTCCAAAATTATTCACGTTGGTTTTGGAGGACATCGTTAAAAAGTTACATTGGGAAGAACACATTTTACATTGCAGGAAAAAGGCTGAATAATCTAAGGTTCGCGGGCGACATTGTGTTATTCTCGGATAACCCACGAGACTTCCAGGAACTGAGCGATACTTCAAATCGGTTTGGATTAGAGATGAACTTGGATAAAACCAAAATTTTGACGATCTGCCCTAACACCTTGGACATCAAAGTCAACCAAACTGTCATAGAAAGGGTTCAGATTTGTATACGTGATCTTGGTCAAGAGATCGTGATGGCAAAAAAAAAACCAGACCAATGAATTCAATCAGCGCATTGGATTAGCGTACCTAGCCTTCTACAAAGTCGAGTTCACCCTAAATATGAACATCACGGCCGAACAGAAAGCTCGCATACATGACCAGTGCATACTATCTGTACTTACATACGGTGCCGAGACCTAGGTTTTCACTAAAAAGATTATCTCCAAACTCAGAGTGGCACAAAGAGCAATATAATGCAAAATGGTAGGAGTGACACTGAAAGACTGTGAGAGAAACGAATGGTTTAGGGAACAGAGCAAAGTCACTGACGTTACCATGTGTATTGCGAAGTTGAAATGGCAATGAGCCGGCCACGTCGCTAGAAAACATAACTCGTGGGGAAGAATTCTGTTGGAATGGACACCGTATGGCGAAAAATTGCACTCGTGGAAGACCGCAGATGCGTTGGGTCGACGACATTAAGCGAACAGCTGGCAAAAATTGGATTGAGCCAGCACAAGACCGACAAAGTTGGCATAGACTTAAGGAGGCCTATACCCATGTGGTTGAAAAGGCTAAGAAGAAGAAGAGTATTTTATTGAATATTGTATTGTATTGTATAGACTTCTTTTCTGCTCTCGGGACGATTTTTAAAGAGTGGCCTGATATATTACTTGACAGAAACAAACGCGTTATCTACTGGGTCAGTTAAGGACTTCTCTGCTGGTAAGCACTACAATCGGTGCAAGAGACTACATCCGATTTTAACAGCTGTATTTGCAAAAATGCATATTGAAACAGAATTTTTCAATATTCATCAGCTTGTCCTGGTACATAACCATCAATCGCGCGTAATTCGGATGATTTGTGACAAAAAAATCATCATCATACAACAAATAAATAAATAAATCTATGTCCCACATATCCCAACTGTTTTTTTGCAATATCTATATGACATAAAAAATTTAGCAGCATACCATGCTTACCGTAACGAGTCTTTTCGCTATATGGGTCATATTTCTAAAGCTAATTCCCGAAATCATCAGGAGGAGGAATGCTAAGATAATTGTTTTCTGTCAGGATACTTTCTAAGAAGTACTTATCAATGTCATATTTACATAAACCTTCTTGTTGAAATATTTCAATAATGCATCTTTTCAAATACTGCTGTTAAAATCGGATGTGATCTCTTGCACCGATTATAGTGCTTACCAGCCGAGAAGCCATTAACTGACCCATTAGATTAGATAGCGCATTTTTTTCTGTCAAGTAATAAGTCAGGCCACTGTCTGTAAAAATCGTCCCGAGAGCAGAAAAGAAGGCCATAAACAAATAAAACCGACCAAAATTAATAAAGATATTGTCATAAGCATGTGATTCAGTTGAATGAATTTGCAAGGCAGGCTTGGCAATGTTCAGATTATAATATACCAAGATATTATTATATCTCTCTTGACACTCGGCCGTTATTTTTTGACTTATCTTTAAAGTTGGTTTAATAGTAGGTACAAGCAACTAGGTAGTTTATATTATGTAAAGTAGATAAGATATTTAGGTAGGTAACATCCTGCGAGAATCTATTTTGTTTAGGTAGATTGTTTGTTTTTATCGATTTTGTTTTTATTCGAGTAAGTTTAAGAGAGATATAACCACAGAATACAAAAACTAAAGGATATCGTTTTTTTAAAGCGATTGATAAGCGTTACTTGTACTTAAAAAATATATATTTGTTATTTTGTAATAATTATAGGTATTGATAAGAGAGACGATAGTAGACGTGACAATGAAATAAAAATATTTGTATGAAAAAATATTTTATAATTTTATTTATGCATACATCCGTATTTTATTTATTTTATTTTCGATTCAGACAGTCTTCTAACAGGTTAAAATTCAACTCACAGGTCAATATTACGAAAATAAACTATAATATTATCGTTTTCAGTAGTAAGCGTCTTCAGTCTTTGGCACATTCAAAGCGGCTGATTCTGCAAACGCTTCCTAATATCTGCGGCAGACTTGACTTTTATTGTTGTATGAGAGCCTCCCCATCACCTGAATGTAGTTTCGTCAAAAAGTAAGATAGGTATTTTCTTGGTAAAAATCCCACCCACAAAAGCCGGCTGATTTTCCAAACGCTTCCTGTAAATGGTCTGGAAATTTGTCTAGGCTGTTCATAATGATGCTACGAACGATCCTAAGAAAGAATTTTTCAAAAGTAAGATAGGTAATTTTTCGTCATCTGGAGCACTTTTCAAAGTCACATAACTCCCAAACGCTTCCTATTTGGCTCGGCAGACTTCGATATCTAGAGACACCAAACAAGTTCACATATGAATATTAAAGTCTGCCACGAAAGTACGATAGGTACGAAAAACGCTTCTCGGACGACGGTCTATA
>CAOKYR010000375.1:0-20935 GCA_948473455.1 Teleiodes luculella | reverse complement strand
AGATAATTTAAATGACTTAAAGATGTCGCCATCGGCGGACGCCTAGGTTGCCGGGGCTTCCGAGTCGCGTGATGTAACATCTAAAAGTTAAAAAAATAACTCTTTGAACATCTGTTTCATTATTGGCCACAGATGACTGTTGCAGCGACAGATAAAAGAGAAGAAAATAGAATAAAATATACTTTATTATACACAAAAATACTCTAACAGAAAGAAAAAAAAGAAATACGTATATCATACTAATATTATAAAGAGAAATGATTTGTATTTTTGTATGTGTGTATGTTTGTAATGAATAAACTCAAAAACTACTGTGCCAATTTCAGGAATTCTTTCACCATTAGAAAGCTACATTCACACTTAGTATTCTCACGGTAAAAACTGTTAACGCGGGCGGAGAGCTAGTAAATAATAAAAAAGTAAAAAAATATCTAGATTCTTCATAAAAAAATATCTAAACCCAAGAAACATATCTATATCAAATTACCTATTTAAAACTACATTCAAAGACGTCTGCGTGCCGTTAGATTTCATTTTCTATGGCTGTAAAGTCCGATCGTAGCTCAGCCTTGTTCTACAAAACACGTAAAATGCATGTCCGAGCAAGTTTTCTGTACTGACAAATAGTTTAGCCTATAAAAAAATATTTAGTAACATAACATTCCTCCTCTCCTGGAGTGCAACCCGCCGTTTTTTTGCTGTAGTTGGCACGTCTACCTTTTTAGTAAGTCTAATGGTGCATCCACACCGGCCGGCCGGCATCGCAACGCAAGGGCCGGATGCGAACGCATGCGGCCACATGCCGTCGCGTCCGGCGGCATGCCACCGCACGTCTCCGACCGGCTACGCACGAACGGAGCCAGCGGCGGCGGTGTCTCGCTCGCACACATATCTATTCAACGGAGCCGATCGCGTGTCGCACCACGCTTCTGTGTACAGCGCCCTCGCGGCATGCCGCCGGTTGCGTTCGCATGCCGCCGGCTTCGTTCGCATGCCGCCGGCTGCGTTCGCCGCGGACGGAGCAGACCGCGCGTCGCGGCATGCCGACGGCGACGTCCGCCCGTCACGCACGCACGCGCAGTCAAGCTGCTGTGCGTGACTTGGTAATATAGACTTTAAATACTGTATACAAGGTTTAATTTAGTTTAAAAATGGTAAAATCCGTTTCGATACGATGCGGTGCCGGCCGGCCGGTGTGGATGCACCTTAAGGCGAAATGAGGTTATTGATACGTCACTGGGGCTGTTTCAATCGTATCTGGGCCGATCCCGAACAATGGGCTTTTATTGCCGTCCACTGTACACAGAAGCGTGGTTTGTGTACTAATATACTTACTTTTTGAAGCTCTGTAGTAGCTTATAAGGCAAAACAACTTTACAAAATGCATTCGTTTTCGACTTTATGTTGAGGGTATAAGGTTAAAATTACCACGCTGGCCCAGTGCGGGTTGGTCAACTAAAGTCGATTCAATTTGATTTCAGGGTAGGCACGAGCCCCTCGGTGGGGACATATAGAAGCTGTTAACGAAAGTATATCCTATTCTATTCTATACTAAGTTGTGCCACTAACTTCAGTACACCGACTTTACCCGGCACTGCTTGGTACACAGCATCCATTCAACTGTGTAACCGGGTCACGTCCGCGCATCTGTACCTACCTTTATTTTTACCCGGCTACAAAAGGAGGGTTATGTTTGTACTGTATGTAAACCCGGACCAGAAATATAAAGATCTGAACTGGTGTCACATAGTTTTAGTGTTTCTTGCAACAATAGGTACTTATTATATAATTAGTTCTATTAAATAGGGATGTCGAAATAGCGAATTATCTCACACTATGTAGGAAATAAAACATCTAAACTTACTCTTACTTTACTATAACATATAGGGGCGATTTTTGCCAATTTTATATGATTTGTTATTGTAAATCAAAATAAAAAACGTACAAAAACGACAATACAAGCTTGTGACATCATAAGCTAGTATTCCCTTTCATTTTTCTGACAACAAATATTGTTTTTGACATTTCATAAAAAAGAAGCTCTTTTGACTATCCAGTCAACATCTCTATTTCCGCAATCATATGGTAAGGGTTAAATTTGACTTTAAATATTTCTTTAGAAATCTTTGTACCCTGAACGGCTTGATCAAATTTATTTATTTATTTAATATTTATTGTATACAGGAAAATACAAATACAGGCACAAAGAAGAAGACACAACAGGTACTGCTTATTTCCTCCATAAATGTCTTACAGCAGACATAGGAAGGAAGAGAAAAGTAAACAGAAAAGCGGAACAGACATGCACAATATACTTAGTAAAAAACTAAATTATCTGCCTTAATTTTTTAAATTCAAAACCAGTATCAATAAGGAGTTTAAGATGAAACTTACAAAAATGTACAAAACTTATTTTAAAATGTAATTTAAGGATGAAAAATACAAAAGAATGTTGTGTAAATAAGTGTAAAAGCAAATTTACGCAGTTAGGCTTTGTTTTTTACAATACTCGCACAGTGGCATTGAAAAATATTCTTAAAATACACCTTATAATTCAAAGGATAAATGCTTTTAAGTGATTTACGTGAAAGTAATTGCCTCTTTCAAAATGAATGAATGAAGAGATTTTTCTGGAATATATCTTTATTCTTATACAGGGTGTTGGTTAATAAGTGACAGCAAAAACTGAAAAAAGATGCAAGAAATCTTGTGGATAGATATAATTTAACAACGTACCCAACGTAGTCAAGGTTCAGAAAACTAGTAAATGTTATTTTTTATTAGACGTCCACTGCTGAAAAACATCTTATCCAGAATCAGAACATATTTTATTTGTAGAATAATAACACAGAAAACAACATTGGACAAAAAACCTACTATATTATTACTACTATAAACATTTCAACAATGAAACAGTTATTAATATAATATCATCATCACGCTTTAATTAAGATTGACCTAGTCAGATGAAAATCGGTTACCGAACTTTTAACCGTAAATAACGGGATTCCGGACAGTTTCGGTTTTCAGATAACCGCAATTTAATAGCCCCCATCTATTCGACGTAACTTTTTCATATTAACCTGATCACAAGCGTAACTTAATATATAATTATGAACATACTATGTATAACTGTGTAACGAGTAGCATGTCACTTCGTTTCTACCTCATTTCTCATCGCATTTACCTGAATATTTAATTTTGGAATTCATTCGTCATTCGTTTGTATTTTTTTCATTCAGTTTAAATCCGTAATGTGCGGAAAGTATGCATGTGATTAATAAATCTTACTGTGTTAGTTACCTTGTGTTAGTTTCATTGTGCGTCAAGTCTTACTTTATTCATCTGTAAAAAAAAGAATAAAGTAAGACTTAGTATTCTTTTTTGCCCAGGACCTAGGTGAGCTGCGGGCGTGGCAACTGTATACTACATTAAGATTTAAAACGGGATATTTAACGTGGTATTTGTTTGTGTGTATATCCCTTAATAGTGAAAACAACCGTGAAAGTTTTAAAAACTATGCTATGCATACTCGTATTTATATTAACTACTAGCTCCCCGCCTCGGCTCCGCCCGCGTTAATAGTTTTTCCCGTGGGAATGAGGAATTTTATTTCACAAGGTCTATTCTATCTTTGTACCAAGTTTCACCAAAATTAGTTCAGTAGTTTCAGAACCTATTCAATTATTAGAAATATTTTAGGTCATTGTTACATTTTTGAAGTTTTACAAATATAATAATTATGGCGGCCTACCTATGTTATTTAGGGATCACGCAGCTTCTCAACAGTGAAAGATTTTTTAAAATCGGTTCAGTAATTTCGGAGCCTATTCGATACAAACAATCAAACCTTTCCTCTTTATAATATGATTAGTTAGTAATTAGTATTAGTATAGATATAGATAGCAAACACCATACACCATTTATTTATCAAAATATGTACCTATTCGTTTCACTATGTTGCTCCTCATCATAAGGTTGCATGGATGAAATGCTTCTCATCAATAAGACCGCCTGTATTTACACTGTCTACCCTTTTCGTGTATATTTTCCAGTGCGCAATAAAGATATTCCACGAGAATTCTATTTATTCCTACGGAAAAAATATGTTTTATACCAGATTAAATGTTCGTAATTTGTGTAAACAGTCAGTTTAGTTATAGATCACATTAGACGAAAAAGATATTTTTTACTTTGACACCATTTTAAACCCGTTTAGGAAATGAATTTTAAAAAACGTCTTCATACGGATCCAATTAATTATAAAAAATCTTATATATAAAAATGGATTGCTGTTTGTTAGTCTCGCTAAAACTCGAGAACGGCTGAACCGATTTGGCTAATTTTGGTCTTGAAATATTCGTGGAAGTCCAGGAAAGGTTTAAAAGGTAAAAAAAAACGGAAAAAAAAACGACGCGGGCGTATAGCCGCGGGCGGACAGCTAGTAATAAATAAAAATGAATTTATTTCAATAAAACTAAATCATTACACACTCGGCGGGCTTCCATGTGAGTAATCAGAGATACTCGTGTACCTAATTAATTCGTGTTTATAAGAAGTTTCAATAAAATTTAAGCAAATTTAATTTTAATTTTTTACCCATACTAAATTTGACCTATTTATATGCATGAAATGCGATATTTTCATTTTTTTTTATAAAACGTGATATAGCAATATATCGTAGCAAGTGGAAGGAAGTGGTCACTGCCTACTCCTCCGGGAACGAGGCGTGACTGTATAATGTAAACGTTATAAAATAAAAATATACGGATTATTTTGTTTTCAAAATTAATGTTTAACTAAAATATGCGTACTAATTAAAAATAATACAGTATGTCGAAATGGTGGGATAGACAGCGTAGTGTTTTTGCACTTGTAATTGATGCTTTGGGAGATTTCAAACAATCTATTTGAGGATAGTAGGTAAGGTTATACATAGAGGTCACGTGAGTACCGTCGGTCGACGTCCTATGACCTCTCGTGACCTAGTTCGAGCGTCACTCCAACGAGGATGTTACAATGTTAACGGTGCAGTGGGTAGCTAACATACGGGGGGGTAACGGGTTTGAAAATTTAAAAAAAAAACATAATTTTATCATAAACTAGCGACCCGCCCCGGCTCCGCACGGGAAATGGTTATTGTGGGTTATCCTTAAGTATATTATAAACCTTCCTCTTGAATCACCCTATCTATAAAAAAACCGCATCAAAATCCGATGCGTAGTTTTAAAGATTTAAGCATACATAGGACCATAGGGACAGAGAAAGCGACTTTGTTTTATACTATTCATAAATAGAATATATTTTTTTCGGCATATATAGTTTCTTAGCGTATTTTAACATTTTAAGTCAAAGCGAAAAAAAAAAATACCTAATAATAATAACACTGCCTGAGCTTATTGATTTTCATTAAATGTCAAAGTTAGAATAGATTAGAATAGAATATACTTTATTGCACACTAGTAACAATAGCATCAGTAAATTCACAAAAAAAAAGAACGAAAGTGTACATGTAGGCGGCCTTATTGCTGAGTAGCAATTTCTACCAGGCAACCTTAGGGTGAGGAAATAGAAAAAGTGAGCCGGGTCTGTGCAAACAATATAAACTACTTATGAGAAATGAAAGTTATTGTACTTACTAATTACATACTACTTTAGAATAAATAAATAAATTACATCTAATACCTACACATATATACATAGTGTATAAATACATAAATAAATAGTATTTAAACCATATATCATATACATATACATATATATTTAAACATGAACATAATAAACCTACATATTATATTAAATACAATACAATAAACCTACATAATAAATCATAGGACAAAGATAACCAAAGTTCACAAGTAAAGGAAAGAAGCAATCACGAGGAAGGAGAAAGGAAATGGGCTTTCAGATTATTCTTGAAGGAATCAAGGGACGGAGCTTGTCTTAGTGACACAGGAAGAGAGTTCCACAGCTTGATAGCTTGAACTGTAAAAGAACATGAATAGAAATGGGTCTTGTGAGAAGGTAAAGATAAAGTGAGTTGGCGAGAGGGACGAAGTGTACGATTGTAAGTGACAGATTGGTATTCGAAACGTTCTTTGAGGTAACTAGGGGTCGAAGGATTAAACAAAACAGAATACAAAAGAGAGAGAATGTGGTGATTCCTTCGATTTCGGATACTAAGCCACTTTAACTGGGCTCTGAAGGAAGAGACATGGTCGTACTTTCGAAGATTGAAAATATATCTAATGCATAGATTTTGAAGGCGCTCGAGTTTATTGAGCATCTCTTCTGTAAGGTCCAGGTAAGATGTGTCAGCATAATCAAGGATAGGTAGAAGTAAAGTCTGTGCAAGAGATACCTTTGTACAAGTCGGCAAGAGATTACGCAACCGTTTTAGCGAGTGATAAGTAGCAAACATCTTCCTGCTAACCTCGGTAATCTGTGGTTTCCATGAGAGAGTTCTGTCAAACAGGATACCAAGATTCTTAACGGTGAGACTGTAAGGGAGTTGTACACCATCGAAAATAACTGGCGCTAAGCCATCAAAGTCCACTCTAGAAATAAATCCTGGGCTACCGATTATGATAACTTGCGTTTTCTTTGGGTTTACCATGAGGCCATAAGAGCGACTCCAATCAGATATGTGTGCAAGGTCCGAGTTAACAGTCCGCACAGCTGTTGGAAGCTCGCTAACTGTCAAAGTTTGTATGTGTATACTAATCTATTTAAGCAAAAATGATTGAACGGATTATAATTAAATTTGGTATGTAGATAATATAGCTTATACATCAGAATAACGCATAGGCTACTTTTTACCGCGGGAAAATACTTCTTTCCCACGGAAAAACCTGTTAACGCGGGCGGAGGCGCGGGGCGGAAGCTAGTGTACAATAAATACCTACATACTTATATGACTGAACAACATCCAGACACTAGCCACTAAACATAAGTGCTCATCACACACATAATTGCGAAAATTGGCTGAACGGGATTAAAACTCGTTACCCTTTGCTTTGAAGTATACCTCCAACCTACTAGGCTACGGGGTCGTCGAAAAACGGAGCCTCTACAGTTTATTTTCATCAATTTAAATGTAATTAACAAACTGAAAGTCAAGGTATAGGAATACCTTGACTTGTAGGAGCAGTTTCTTTCACGGCCAAAGGGATTTCAACAGACATTTGCCCTCGACTTTCTGAACAAAACGTTAAACGAATACATAGGAGATTCAATCAGTCCCTTTTTCCTCAATCGGGAACACACATAGCGGAACGGGGGTAGAATTAAAAAATCATTCTGAGCTTCGGATTCGAACCAACTGAAGTCCGGACCTCCAAAACATTGCGAATACTTACGTGTTATTTTATATGTTTTTACACGCTTTATATTAGCTTCAATGTAACTATGTATGTATGTAAGAAAATCATGAAATCTTAATTTGACCCACTTCCCGGTCTTAGATTAGGATGAAATTTTGCACACGCTCTGAGTTCTAATGTCAATACATGACTAGCTAAGAAACGTCATTACAAATCCAATATGGCGGCCTCTCCAGGATGGTAGACTGGCTGTTTGAAATCCACCCCCATGATATGGGTATCAAATGAAAGTGTTCGCTGTCAGGAATACAAAAAAAATAGTCACGTGACTTAAATCCAATATGGCGGACGTCCAAGATGCCGGACAGGAAGCGTGATTTAAATTTTTTAACTATTTTAAATTATAAAATATAAGGGCTATAGTAGAGTGACGGAGCCATGACATTATCCATCAGTGTAAAACTCCACACTTATTTTATTCTCTAAGACTCCACAATTTAGAGTTCTTGAACTCGTATTTCATGTTTGCATTATATTGTCCCTAAAGTATTTTAATTTCACCCAAGAAGGCTTGTTTTTCAACTACCTACCTAATTTATTGTTATGCAATTCCTGTTCTCGAACCGCTGGCCTCATTTCGCATTCTGACAAACAATGGACTTAAAATTAATATTGGTCGCAACTACAACGTTTTAAATATACAAGGACGAGGGTTGCTTGCTATACAAGACTTATAGTTAAACTAGCTCTTTTCTTTTGGGATATTTTCACACGATAAAAAGTACCCTAAGTCACTCTCTAGCATAACAAAATCTATATAACGTAAAATGTAACTATCGTAAAGTCGGGGGTTCGAATCCCGCCCAGGGCAAACGTTCGTGTGATGAGCACTTGTGTTTGCCTTGTGTCTGGATGTTGTATATTTATATATGTATGTATATCAGCTCCCTGACATCCATAGTACAGGCTTTGCCTAGTTTGGGATCAGATGTCCGTGTGTGAGATGTCCCCACACACATTATAGTGACATATTATTATTATTATGTCGCGTTTGGAAGCTTTTCGAGCTTCTCGCTGGTAACGTAGTAAGCTTGCTAAAAGATAGATGAAATGAAACGGCGGTCAACAAGACACTATAAAACCAACCACGGACTGTCTGGTCCTTGGTATTTATAGCTTTGACGTCGAAAAATGATTTTGTAAATCTTACTTCGAATAAAAACCTTTTGATTTGATGTAATTTGATTTGATTTGATTTGATCTGATTTGATTTAATCAAAAATAGAGGTTTAGTTAATTTTCAAGCCTCGTTCATTTAATTTTAGATCCTTGTCGGACTGTACAGAGTAATTTAAACTAACTTCCCTGGAATTGGCTTACAGATATGAAAAAATATTTAATTTAACATTCATTAGCAACTTGGCTTTGTCAAAACCGTATTACGGAAAGCGACGTTCTGAGTGCTTTTAAGGCTTTATTCATTAAATGAAATGAAAATCTTTTAATATTAAAATATGAAAAATCCAACATTACACAGTCCTCTTACTTTACAATTTAAAAATTTACATTTGTGCACGTTCAACATTTTAGTTTTCAAGATAAAAAATAATATATTCCGATAGCACCCAAGAGACCAACGTGCTCTTCATATTAAAGTTTACGAATTCTTTGGGATGTTTAAAATGCATTTTGATTAAATTATACCTAGTTTACTGTTCGTATGGATAGCATAATAATTATATTTTGTTCCATAAATTTTTTTTGTGGGACATCTCACACACGGCCATCTGACCCTAAACTAGGCAGAGCCTGTACTAAGGGTGGCAGGGAGCTGATATACATACATATATAAATATACAACATCCAGACACAAGGCAAACACAAGTGCTCATCACACGAATGTTTGCCCTGGGCGTGATTCGAACCCGCGACCTTGTGCTTCGTAGGCAGATGTACCACCAACTAGGCTATGAGGCCGTGGTATAATAAAACATATCTACTAATATAATATAGAGGAAAGATTTGTTTGTTTGTTTATTGTTTGCATTGGACAGGATCCGTAACTACTGAATCGATTTTAATTTAAACTTGGTACAAAGATATAATAAGACCTTGGAGAAGACTAATTTTTACCGAGGAGAAATTCCTTATCCACACGGGAAAAACTGTGAACGCGGGCGGAACAGCGGCAGTAAGCTAGTTTTTTATAAACTTACGTAGGTTATGGTGCAAATTCTAAAGCTTAGCGTGCTCTTGACTGTTCCTTGGGGCTTTCTTGCTTACTGTAGAATTCTATTTAGTTTTTAAACACGCCCGCGTGATAAGTTAAATTTTGATTGCTACCCCAAGAGAAGACTTTCTTTAATAATTGAAATATTTATTATTTAATTTATGGATAAAACAAAACAAGATCAACAAACAAGAAAAATAAATATTGATATAAAAGTTAAGGGGAATTATAAAACGAGCGAATAAAAAAACAACTTTGCGACTGACGATGTTGCGACTGACGATGACATACTGTTTTAATAACTTGAGCGACTAAATTACTAAAGTGAGCGACTAAATTACTAGTGAGCGACTAAATTACCAAGTGAGCGACAAAATTACTAAGTGAGCGACTAAATTACCAAGTGAACGACTGGAAATACAGAGAGGGCAACTGGCAACACGAAGGTCACTGGCTTTGATAATAGTAGTCAGGGCGTTAAACGAAGCGGGGGGCTCGGGGGGCACAGCCCGCCGCTAAAAAAAAAAACAAATCTACCCAGAATCAAATCGGTTGGTTAGGTTAGGTTAGACTGATGTCAATAACAGAGCGGAGGGAGCCGAGCGAGCGGAGCGAGCGTGCCGCGGCAGCGGCCGGGGACCGCCGGAGTTTTAATTTTTTCAAAGTTGTTTTTGTATTCGAAACACTTTATTTAAGATAAAATGACGCTCAGTATAAAAATACATTTGCCAAATGTTGAAAAAAATGCAGGACGTAACGTTGACACTCAAACAAATATTATACGCTCAAATATTATGAAGCTGCTCATTTTGTATTTTAAGTAACTCAAATTAATGTTTGTAAGTTGCTGTTCTGTTGATTTCCCGTCGCTCGCAGTCAGTCGCCCACTTAGTAATTCTATAACCCAAATTAATTAATTTTGTCACTCAAAACTGTAATTTACAGTCACTCGTTTAATTACTACCCAAAAGTTAATTGCATATAAATATAACCAGACCAAAAATAAAGTACACAATCTTAAATCTAACTTATTAAAAATAATTTAAACAATAATGAATATACATACAGGGACTGGTACTCTGGGTTGGAAGTGTAGCGGCGTGTGTTTTCGCCTTACGAAATAAATTTTATGTGCAGTCGTGAATAAATAGCTAGTACTATTGTAATTTTAGACTTTTATTTTTCTGGTGTTAAGTATATATTTTTGGTAAAAGAACTAAGGGTATCAAAGCATTTTATAGTGGTCATTATATACTTTTAACCCCTAAATAAATTAATGATCCGTATTTATAGCAAAACAATGCGTTTTACCTGCCCTTCTGAAGCAGCCACAGCGATAGTACCAACTAGAGTCTAGCTAGACTATGCTACATGGGTGTCTGTGAATTAGGGATGTGGTGTGGGGATCTGCGGTCATTGACCGCAAGTGCTCATCGAAGTGGAATGGCAGCGGGTCATCCCATCAATCAGCCCTAACTTGGGGCACTTTCAAGTCTGACATAATCATACTACTTTTACTTTTACGTAGTATATTAGTTACTTTGTGATACTGTCTACGTATACTAGTATTTGTTTACATTAATGTACCTATAGCTATGACTGTCTTATCTACTTATGCTACGTACAACGGCGGCTGTCACGGCGGCACCTCGAAAAACTGAAAGTCGCTATAGAGCTTATGAACTCCTGAAATGACGTCATGTGTTCTAAGGGAGCCTAGGTATAATGAATAAAATAATTTTGAATTTTGTTTTTTTTTGCGACGTGGTTTTATCTGCCCGGAGAAGTAAACGAAACACTGATAGCAGCGCAGGCAAGTAAAAGTGCTAAGCAGTGCCGAATATGTGGAACAGAGAAAGGCATGCTGTTTGCGCGCTAGAACTAAACAGCGTAAGTGCCAAGTTAGTTTTTTGTTGTTCATTTAAACAAAAAGTACCTACTACATGGACTTCGGAATGGAAGTCAACGGCCCTTGCCACTCGGCCACCGACGCTCTAACCACCCTGCGCAAATCCATGGTAAAATTGTAAAATATATCCCGAACGCATCTTTTCTGGGAATTTCAAACCCTCGTCACAAACAAACGTCCGTTTTTTTAATCCTACTTTGTTTATCAACTTTTAATTTCTCGTGTTCACGGACTCATATTCCATTTGCCCCACACATTAGAATTAAATGTTTCTGATTTGAAGAGATTTGTGAAGGTCTAAATAATTAGATCATTATAGGTTAAAAAAAAACATTTAAAAGTGGTCCAACCAAGGCTATATTTATTTATTTGCTTACCACCCCACGGCTCGGCCCGCGATAACAGTTTTTTCCGTGAAAATAAGGTATTTTCCCGCGGTGAAACATAACCTATGCCCAATCCCAAGATTTATTCTTTGTGTCAATTTACATCAAAATCGTTAAAGTGGTTTTAGTTTAGTTAGGTCTCCCTGTGAGCATACTAACTACTAAAAATCTTAACTATTAAGGTTTAAAACGGGATATTTACCGTGGGATTTGTTTTGTGTGAGTGCCCGATATTTCGATGCAGTTGCATGCATCATGATCACAAACAAATACCACGGTAAATATCCCGTTTTAAATCTTAATAGTTATGAAAACAACCGTGAAAGTTTTAAAAAGTATACTACAACTTTGCTCACCCCGTTAGGGCAAAGAGCGTGTCCAAATGTCTAATGTCTATGTTAATCGTGTCCCACGTCCCACAACCACCAAAACATGTTCAATTGTCAATACATCAGATAGATGTTTTAGTGAGTACCAGCTCAATGGTTGAATACATGTCCCCACCGAGGGACTCGAGCCTACCATGGTACTAGGGTGAATAGGCCTAAGTCGACCATGCTGGCCCAGTGCGGGTTGGTCAACTTCACACACAACCTTTGAATTTCTTCTCAGGTGTGTGCAGGGTTCCTCACAATGTTTTCCTTCACCGTAAGAGCGTCGAATAAACGTCCATATGAATTCGAAAATCGAAAACACGTTGGTACGTGTGAGGTTTGAACCCGCGAACTTCGCAATGGAAGTCAACGGGCCTAGCCACTTGGCCAAAGACGCTCTTAATGGTTGAAGTAGTCCCTAACTCAAGACAGTAAAAACTATAATACCTTTTTCACATGAATACAAATTGCGATAAACAAAGAAGAATGACAGGGTTGATGGACAAAAAGCCGTCTCCATATTAATGGCTCGTTTGCGAAAGACGTTGTTTTATTGCATGGATTTACATTTATCGATCCGCTGCTGGGTAGGCAGGCCCGATGTGGTCGTGACCTCTATTGGTTACTGAAAAGCCAAGATTGGATAAATGGAATAGAATATAACATCATTGCCTACCAGGAATGACATAAAAATATAGTCTACAACGGTTAAAGTGTACAAATAGGCGGCCTTATTGCTAAGGTAGCCATTTCTACCAGGCAACCAATGTCAAAGGAGAGGCAATGATAACAACAGCGGAATGGATTATAGTTAAAATTAAAACTTGGATATTTTTAGGTAGAATTCCGTTTAACAGAGAGTGTCGGTGGCCAAGTCGCAAAAGCCGTTGACTTTCATTCGAATGCTCGCAGTTTGAGCCTCGGCACTTACCTACAATATTTTACACTCAACACGTACCTAATTACTATTCTGGAAGTATTTCAATTGGAATACAATTCATAGGTAGAAACTTTTATTAGACGCTCTTAACGGTGAAAGAAAACATCGTGAAGAAACCTGTGACCTGCGAAGTAATTCAAAGGTTGTGTGTGAAGTTGACCAACCCGCATTGGGATAGCGTTGACCACTTCATCTTTTCACCCTAATTTCAAGGTAGGCTCGAACACCTCAGTGGCCCCCACACTAGGGTCTTTAGAGCTTCGACGTCGTACGTCGCGCATACAATCATCCGCGTCTGTCTTTTGTTTCACTGGCCTTGCAAAAAGACGAAAAAAAAACAAATAACGACAACTTCCCTGTTCTTAATTTAAAGTCAAAATGGAGTCACAGAACATCAAACCCGAACAAAAGGGTCAAAACGTCGGCAAATGTTTGTAAGGGGTCCCGGTTCAGAGCGAAATTTGTACATAGGAACCTTCGGGATACCGAGGCGCGCCTGAATTAGTTTGCTTTCATCCCAAGCCCCCTCATTTATTACTTGAGTTAATTCCTTTGAAGATCTTGAGCAAGCTTTTAGACTGTGCCATTTATTCTGTAGCTCGACTTTTTTGTAATGCGACGTAAAAATATATTTTAATTATTTACCGGGTCAAGAAAAATATATTTTACTATTTTATATTGAGCTGAGTATTTTATAAAATAAGCTAGGGAATAAATACAATTTATATTAAAAATTATAACGATTTTGTTTATTGCCTTCTATTTAAAGATCCATAAAGTTTTTTCAGGACTTTGGAAAGCTAAGTTCAGGAACAAGGAATTTATTTTAGTCAGCAGCTGTGTGCAACCATTTTTTCGTGGACATATTGCTGTGTACCGTTGAAAATGCAATATCGTTAAGTATATTTAATGAATTTTAATAATTAAATAATTCTTGATTCAAACTAGCCGTCCGCCCACGGCTACGCTCACTTCTTTTTTAATCTTTTTTTATACCCGTGGTAAAAAAGTCTAAGATGTTGACCGGGGATATATGGTATCACCATGCAAAATTTCATTAAAATCTGTCCAACGGTTCCAGAGATTAGCGTGTACAAACAGACAGACAGATAGACAGACAGACGGACATCTTGTTCAAAACTTGTATTTTTGTGTTCAGCTACACTCCCTTTATCACCTAGAATCAGTTTTTTGAAAAACAAATCAATGTACAGACACGCCGATTCTTCAGTTTTATTATGTTAGGTATAGAAGAAGAGGATAGAAGATAATATTTCTATAAAAGCTATCAAATACCAAGAACCAGACTGTCCTTAGTCATCAATTAGGTATCTCTTAAGCACAGACATCGAACTGTAACGAATTGATTATACATAAATATAAGATACTAGCTTCCCGACGCGGTTTCCCGCGGTAAATCGTAGTCTATATTCTTTCTCAAGATCTATTCTATCTTTGTGCCGAGTTTCACCAAAATCAGTGCAGTAGTCTCGGAGCTCATTTAATAATTAGGAATATTTTTAGGTATTTTTTACACCTTGGGTTAGATTGAAGTTTTAGTAAGGTTCCCTATTTTTTTAAATCAAATTATAACCTATGTTACGAGTACTCAGGAATTATGTAGCTTCTCAATAGTGAAAGAATTTTTGAAATCGGATCAGTAGTTTCGGAGCCTATTCGATGCAAACAAACAATCAAACCTTTCCTCTTTATAATATTAGTATAAGATAGAGGTATACAGCTTTAACTGCCGTTGTCAGTACAAGGTCGGTGCGATTGGTAGTAAAGGCACATATTTTATGACTCGAGACTCCCTCGTTATTTCTCGACCTTCAAGATGAGCTTGGCTTTTCTTTTTCTTAATCCAAACGTTTGTATGCATTAGCAGGCTCGATTTCAGCAAATATTTACAGGTTTAGTAGGTATGTAATGTCGCAATCCGATGGCAGCAGCCGTTTGATAATTATTCGTCTAGGCATACAATTGTATGCTGACTCTTAGGTGGTAAGCGAGCTATTAATAACTGACCGCTTTCGTCTTTAAAAAAGAGAGGGACAGAGAGAAGGAAAAATGAAAACAAAATTAAAAATAAGTAAGCAAACAAACCGTATTATCACAAAAAAGCGAATTATACAACCTTTGTAGTCAAAGTGAAAGTCAAAAAGTTTTTATTCGAAGTAAAATTTTACAAATTACTTTTCGACGTCGAGAATTACTTCGCAGGTGTGTGCAGGTTTCCTCACGATGTTTTCCTTCACCGTAAGAGCGTTGAATAAACGGACATATGAACTCGAAAATAGAAAACATATAGGACGCGTCGAGACTTGAACCCGCGAACTTCCGAATGGAAATCAACAGCCCTAGCCACTGGGCCACCGACACTCATGAGGCGACGACATTGTGACGTCATTATAGTTTATTTAACCGCATCCCGCCGCGCTATATATAATTGCACAAACACTCATTTGCAAATAGACGCATCAATCGCTACTCGGAGCTATAATTAGTGCGCATGACCGCTATATTTGTTCACCGTAATGACATCAACAACTCATGGAGAAAATTTCCGCGAAACGGCAACATTTGCCTTAAATACTTCTTCCGCCATAAAACAGACTAGCTTACCGCCGCGACTCCGCCCGCGTTAATAGTTTTTACCGTAAGAATGAGGCATTTTTGTAAAAGGTAGCCTATGTTACTCAGGGTGAACGTAGCTTTCTAATGTTGAAAGAATTTTTGAAATCGGTTCAGTAGTTTTTGAGTTTATTCGTTACAAACATACACACAAAAATAGAAATCTTTCCTTTTTATAATAATATAGTATGAAGTATGATAATATTATTTCAATCCAAACCTAAAAAGGTCCTTTAAGTTGATAATACGGATCAACAGCATCCTTTTGGTCAGTAGACATAAGAGACCCCTCCACACTAGCCTTTTACGAGCGTCTTTTGAGTGTCAACTCCCCGTGCGTTGCGCATACAATCATAAACAGCAAAGCGAGTGAAACAAAAGATGGACGCGGATGATTGTAAGCGCGATGGACGAAAGACGCTAACGTGGGAGGGTCTAAATGCTGCACTGCTGCCTAATTTAAAGACCTCCACAACGATCGGTCTTGCTTAGCCCGCATCCTGCGTTTCCCCTCATCAGATCGTCGGTCCACCTTTAGGGGGCCTAACCGCTACGATTTCCTGCTGTAGACCGCTATTCAAGAACCTTCCCCACCTGTAGGCCTATACTATGTACGAGTAAGTAGCGACAGGCTCGAGAAGCTGTTAAACGCGACATAGTGACATTAGAGCCATAGTAGTTCTGTCAATATGTCGCGTTTGACAGCTTCTCGAGCCTGTCGCTACTATGTAAGTAGCCCTACTGTTGCCACTATAGTACACCTAATAATACGTAGATGTACCTAGTAAACGTATCATGAGATGGAAGTGAAGATCTTGCGTATCGAGTGGGTCTCGAGGTTAACCAGCCTAACCAACCCTGGAGTCGGAATTTTTAAATGAAATGAAATAAATATTTATTTTCCAAGAGCATATTTTTACAATAGGTCTCAAGAACATTAAATCCAGCACGCTCTGCTTATATTAAGCATGGAAAAATATACAATTTGTAATTAAGACAGGTCTTAGAATAAGGTGATAAACTACAACTTATGTTTAAACCTCTTTAACATTATTAGATGCAATGCACGACATTTGAGCCGCCCTAGGCTTCCGAAGTGGAATATTTTGCGTATTTTTTTACATTTTTGGTTACATTTACTTGTGTTTCAGTAATGTTTCCTATTTTTTGAAAATATAATGTAGTACAATGTTATCCGGGGATAGTGTAGCTTCCCAATAGTAAAATATTTTTTTAATCGTTTCAGTAGTTTCGGAGGCTATTCGATACAAACAAACAATCAAGTGGTTATAATTTAGGCTCTCTGGGAGCTTCCTAAAGCTCGTATCACCGAAAAAAGAGCGTGTCTTGTATGTAACATCTATATTCTTCTACATCTGAGGTGATCTGAGTGCCAAGTGCCAGTTTTTTACTCACGAAACGCGCTCGATAACTACAACGTAAACGAGCATTTAGTATGGAGAAATTTAAGTTCAGCGAACTGTCTACAGATGGCGTAGTTTTAATTCCATACAAAATCGCGTTTACGCTCTCGATTTCGAGCGCGTTTCCTTTGGTTGCAAAACTCGCACTCGGCACTCAGTATTAAGAGGTCGGTGAGTCACCTGGCTTGGTTATTTACCTGGAAATGCCCTGTTTTCAAACGCTAGGTATTTAGAAGCGGTTTATAATGCACTCATTAGCCACTGTGCACCCACAGAGCGATGCAAAACAAATAATACGTGTCGCCAATCGGGGATGCCTAGAGTTTATAAACTGTAAACGTTTTGTAAATTATTCTGGGTTTACAAAATCTATTATGTAATTAAAAAATCTAGGATCTAGGATGTTTGTTATTTTGAATTTTTACCGAATTAATAGAAAAGCAGGATCAGATGGTATCTGTTGTTCTGTTCTGTTCTGAAACTAAAATATTCTTACTATAATAGTGATGTCTTTAATTTGGCAATTTTTGTGATCCTGCTCATGCTAACACTTTTGTCTTTGACAAGACTTATAATTTTTTTATAAAATCTGTAAAACTTTAGATACCTACAGTTACTCGTATAAAAACTGACGTTGGATTTTTTTTTAATTGACGCAGTTTTGGAAATTGCTAGCTTGCTAATTCTACAGCTCTGCTGAAGTTGCTTCACGTGTAATTTTGTGAGAAAGGATGATGATCATTTTTATATGAGCCCCGTCCCCCCCCTCCAACAGATCTTTTGTATGTGTCAATAGGTTCTTATGGATCTATAGAAAGGCTAGTAACTGGTTTTAACTTCATGATCAATGGGATTTGAAAATTGAATGCTTACAATCGTGTGCATCTGGATTGAGGGCCCATTTTTTTAAAGTTTACAAAACGATTTGAGATTTATAGGGGATTTAATAAAGAATAGTAAAAACATGAAGCACAGGGTCACGAATTTCTAAAACATAAATTGGAACTGTGGTGATTAAATAGCTTGGGCTCTCAATCCAGATGCTCGGCTAAAATGGCATATTTCAAATCTCAAAAAGTACAACCTCTGGGTTTATAATTTTCATTTCAGCATTTAGTTAAGAATTTCTAAAATATGTATATAAATTCTTAAATTTGTATAATATGATTTACATATTAATATTACGATTTATCTTGGGCCCTCAATCCAGACATATCTGGATTGAGGGCCCAATATTTGACTTGCAAAACATTAATTTATATAAAGAAATACATAATTATGACTTCAATATGTTATATTTAGACACCTATGTGAATTCCTAAAAGATAAATAATGACACAAAAGTTAATTGTTTAAAAGTAAATCACGATCGAAAATAATCGAAATTTACCAAAACGTCTGAACTGAGAGCCCAATATTTTCGGCTTTATCGACTAGGCTCACCCTCATAGATCACCAGTAATTAGAATACGTTCTTTTAGAAAATTTAAACTAAAAGATTATAAATAATCCGTTCTTCTAAATTGCATACTTTAAGAGAAAATCGGTTTTCAATTTTTTATATGAGAAAAAATTGTAGGGTGGATATGATTTCGTGCTTTTTTGGAGACTAATCCGTATGTACAATATAATACAAAAATATACTTTATTGACACCAAACAGAAACACAACACATATACAGAAAAACAGAACAAAACAGAAGAGTCAAAAGGCGGCCTTATTGCTGAGGTAGCAATTTCTACCAGGAAACTTTTGGGTATGAAAATAGCGTAGGTAAACGTTATGCGGGTTGGTTTGGTGTTTTATACAGAGTAGGTTTTGAAATAAACTAAAATTCAACTTAACCAACATTAAATAAAATACTTAAAAAATAATAATACTTTACACAAATAGCTATGAATAGTGCGCTATAACGCGCATTTTAAAGAACTCGGGTGAAGGGGCTCGCCTGGCCGACTCAGGAAGATCATTCCATAAACATGAGTTGCATGGAGTAAAATTTTGTAGAATGAAGGGGCATGTTAAGTAACAGTCTTTTACACGAACGAAGATTACGGCACTAAGCGAAAAACGAAAATATCTTTGAGATAAGAAGGAGAATTGGGGTTGAAGAGAACAGAATATAGAAGAAAAAGTATGTGACAGTTCCTTCGGTGGCGGATGGGCAGCCACTGAAGTATGTACTCTCATACAAGGTATTTTTTAAACGACTAAGTAAATATTTGTTGCTCGATCTGTCATAAGCAATTGTGATTTATGTGCAGCGATTTGTTGTCAACGTAAGTAAGTAGGTACCTAGATCACATTAATATTGCCTATTTTCATTTAACGAATATCATTTCAAGTCATCTGTTTTTCCTACGCACCCGATGTAAAGAAAAAAGGCCATTACAGTCAATCTTGATAAAATTGTAGGTGATCTGTAGGTACATATAAAACAAAGTCGTGTTATTTACAATATTTTGTAACTCGGGAACGGCTGCACGGATTTTAATGATCTTTGATTTAATTAAGTACTTGTCTGTGAATCGGATTCTAATTGGTCAGTTTCGTGGATTTGTCATCGTCCCTAACCCTAACTCGTCAGACAAGTAAAATGTAAATAAAGTAATTATCACTACATAGTATAAAACAAAGTCGCTTTCTCCGTCCCTATGTCCCTATGTATGCTTAAATCTTTAAAACTACGCAACGGATTTTGATGCGGTTTTTTTAATAGATAGAGTGATTCAAGAGGAAGCTTTATATGTATAATACATGCATATATAAAAAAACCCAAGCCATTAAATATCTGGGGTGTAGTCAAAACTGAAAATAACAATATCTTTTACTTGCTTCTCTGAACGAAACTGTTTCTTAAGCTTGTATTATATGTGTATTTTTACTGTCCCTTTCAGTGGAGTATATAGTTTTTTTATGTTACCAACCGTGTTTAATTTATGAAAATAAATAATGCTATTATCTGCAAGGGTAAGACTTTCTGTCCGAAAAAGTAACAAAATCATATCCACCCTACAATTTTTTCTCATATAAAAAATTGAAAACCGATTTTCTCTTAAAGTATGCAATTTAGAAGAACGGATTATTTATAATCTTTTAGTTTAAATTTTCTAAAAGAACGTATTCTAATTACTGGTGATCTATGAGGGTGAGCCTAGTCGATAAAGCCGAAAATATTGGGCTCTCAGTTCAGACGTTTTGGTAAATTTCGATTATTTTCGATCGTGATTTACTTTTAAACAATTAACTTTTGTGTCATTATTTATCTTTTAGGAATTCACATAGGTGTCTAAATATAACATATTGAAGTCATATTTATGTATTTCTTTATATAAATTAATGTTTTGCAAGTCAAATATTGGGCCCTCAATCCAGATATGTCTGGATTGAGGGCCCAAGATAAATCGTAATATTAATATGTAAATCATATTATACAAATTTAAGAATTTATATACATATTTTAGAAATTCTTAACTAAATGCTGAAATGAAAATTATAAACCCAGAGGTTGTACTTTTTGAGATTTGAAATATGCCATTTTAGCCGAGCATCTGGATTGAGAGCCCAAGCTATTTAATCACCACAGTTCCAATTTATGTTTTAGAAATTCGTGACCCTGTGCTTCATGTTTTTACTATTCTTTATTAAATCCCCTATAAATCTCAAATCGTTTTGTAAACTTTAAAAAAATGGGCCCTCAATCCAGATGCACACGA
>CAOKYR010000374.1:0-27254 GCA_948473455.1 Teleiodes luculella | reverse complement strand
AATGTTTTTAATATTGGCAACACAAGGATTATTTTAAGGTTGGGTAGTTTTTGTTTACTAACAGAGCGGCCATACTGGTTGGGTCGATGATGATTGGCTACAGCAGAAGCCATATTGGACTTGTGATTCGCTTCTGATTGGTTGATGTCTTTGAGTGGTAGGGGTTGTTTGTTTCCCGCCAAAAAGGTCGTGTTAGGTCAAATGTGGTTAGCTGTCGTTCAGTCTTGTGTCAGTGGCCGGAGAAGCAAGAAGTGTAAGAGGAATCTATGTTGCGTGGCGGCAGACTCTGGAGCAGCGGTGGAACTCTGGGAATATAAAGCTAAGTAGTCTTGATGTGTTTCGAGCTCTTAGAGATGTCCATGTATATATATTTGTCATGTATAACTGTGCCACGTGTTTGACCTGACTATGTATGATTTCCCCACAGACTAATTACTTGGACTGACTTGCTATCTGAACTGTTTAACTTATGATATGTGGCCTCCCAATTGGTATCGTGTATGATAAATGTATCATACTGTGAAATGTGATGTAGAGAGGTTGTGATATGTGATGTAGAGAGGTGGTTATATGTTGTATCGGTGGTCGCGCCACCTGGAGGCCACTTGTGGGGGAGTCCGAGTGTGCAAGTCTCCCGACTGAGGTCTGGGACATAGGAGCTGGCGCCAGTATCGCTCGTCGTGCCGACCAAAGGGGTTTTGCGGGGCGATATAGTGGGGTAAAGGGCCCCTTCCCAAAATTACTTTCCAAATTGCAGACATCATTTATCTGGCCGTAGCGAAATTGTTATTCATCATTTATCTGGCCTTACAGTTGACCTAGGTTGCTATGAGGCTCAGGTCTGGGATGGGGGAACGATAAGTCAGTTGGTAAGCCATGTATGACTACTACTAATACTGTCGCGACGACTA
This sequence comes from Teleiodes luculella, assembly GCA_948473455.1. Taxonomy (NCBI): domain Eukaryota; kingdom Metazoa; phylum Arthropoda; class Insecta; order Lepidoptera; family Gelechiidae; genus Teleiodes; species Teleiodes luculella. Next base: position 26,343 of record CAOKYR010000374.1, on the reverse strand, counting down.
CCTGACAATACTGTTGACTATTAACACACTGTTGAGTGTGTGACTGACCATGACAATCCAACCCTTATGATATCTTATATGTATTTGTATTATTCTCTAGCTGTCACTTATGAGTATGCATGGAAATCAACTTATCATAATCCCACAGGTTGTGCAGTGATTCCTTGGTCTTGTGTCCTGCGTCTCATCTGGTTATCACAACGTCAGCGGGGAGCGACAGTTGCAGTGCGGTCGGAGTTAGAGTTCTATCAGCGAAGCGAAAGGGAAGTCCGGCGGTCAAGGTAGGAAATTTGTTATTCCTTTTTGTTTTTCGGCGAGCGGCTACTTCCCTGGATGACGTTTCGATTACGTCATATAGTACATATATTCAAGGAGACTATAGATACATGTACATACATAATATGTTATTTATTGCCCCCATGGCGCGCTCGCCGACATGGTGGAGATGCTGGGATATGAGATTCAGCAAGATTTGATGATGTACAAACCTTTTTAGAGAAGTGACTATACATGAAGATTTAATTTGTTGGCATTCCGTTAACCTAGTGGCATTCTGGCTAAATGATGAGGCTACAGATATGATAAAATTATTTTAATAACTTTTTACATCGAAGAACAGCATAGGCTGTATCGTGCTCAGAAATTTGCCTTTCCCCAGAAAGATAGTGTGAATGAGATTTTACCGTACGTCGTATAAACTTTCGAATTGCGGGTAGTGTTACGAACACGTTAGTTATTGGTACAAAGCAGCGATAAGTTACTTTTAAACGTATGTAATTTTCGGATATTGTTTTGCCCATTTATCTAATTACCTGTACCAAGGACCAGCCAATACCAAGAGGTGGTTTGGTTGATACTTGTCATGGATGGCATTGGTTTATAACAGGGCCCGTTATAAATCGATGACAAAAGGATAATGGTCTTAGACGCTTGTATTTTACTAGTCGTTATTAGTAGTAACGCGAAATTTTAATGTTACATTGTTTGGCGTCATGGTACAGGGTAATACCTACGTGAGATTAATCGAATACGTTGATAAAATAGGCACGGCTCCTTGTGTATCTGTTCTTGTTGCAAGTGTATTTTTCATCTAATTCACACAATCGGTACATACATTGAGATCTTGGCTAGGAATATGAGGGAGTTTAAATAGATATTTATTCCGCGTGTTTTGAGAAAATTCTAATTTAATCAAACGGCAATTCTATTTGCCGGTAGCTGTCTAAAGGGACCTTTTCTATGGGATAGGGAGGAGACGAACGAATATTACATACAATGTCTTGTATACTAATAATAGTCTAATAATCATAATTCTTGATTTTCCATTCCTCTAAACCTATTACTTTAGTAATTCATATTTGTAGGACGCGTTGTTAAATTTTCCGCGATAAAATTATTATAAATCGAGATACGAGTAATACGTACCTAGCATACCTACGTCAATTGTTTTGGAAAGATTAAGAGGTACTTTGTAGCAGAGCAAGCGTTCCAAAATTTAAGTAGATGTCGTTGCACAATATCACGCGATTGATATGTAGGTACTTCATCGCAAAAGAAAGACATAAAACGTATCGTACGGAAAAGTTGTGAAAGGTAGGTCTTATTATTCCAGTCAACCTTAGAGTATCGAGGAGTTAAAATTGGACTTTGTGGAATATGCGTCAGATATCGTTTTAGTCTACCCACAATAAAATTTATACTCTCGAAAGGTGTAGGCAAAGATTTACGGGTTATACCTCCTTGACTTGAGTTTGTCAGAGAATAAAGTTCCATTAATAAAATACAAAATTTTATATTTTTGTAGTAGGTAGTGTGGTTTATTTTTTATTATCCGTTAATGTCTGTAAGGCGTGAGAATTTATTTTTAAATTCAAAATCTAGCAATTGGTAAAAGAATTTTAGTACGGAGTGTAATGTTATAATTGTTAAAACCTAGAATTGAAATAATTAATTTGGCAGTAAATTTAAGTTGACGGAGCTAGTGACAGTTATTTCTTTTTTAATGGTGACTTATTCTTGTCAAGTGGCGTGACACGTACAAAGCGATTATAGTGGCAAGTAGGTGTTTATACTCACTTCTTTAGAAATAGGTAAATTCTATTAACGTTTGAAGTTGTCATTTATTTGTTCGGTCATTGATATGAAGTAGTAGTAGTGCTGCGTTTCGGACGTAGGTACTTGAATTTTCTAAATAGCACTAAATAGTATGTTTTTGCAACGGAAGTAATGATACTAGTTAGCACACATTATTATTATTATCATATCGTGACGTTATTATTATTCTTATCCATTATTGCAGGGCTTATTATGATGAAAAATTTTAGGACCTGTTGTTTGTTATATTTTCTTAATATGTGTAGGTAGTGAAATCATTACTTAGAGATTTGTAAGCGGAGAGTGGTAATAGTTATTAACAAATTGTGACAGAGATTAAATATTTTTAACGAAACATTTTTGTACCTACCTACTTAAAGTTAAATTATTACGAGATTAGATAATTAATATTTTTTTTAGTACCGTGTAAAGATTTTATAGATTTGAGTTAGTGTCAGTTTGAGTATAGAAGAGAAGGGGGTACATAGTAGATTTAACCTTACAAAGTTGCCGCGTAAATCATTTGTTTACATTGTTTAACTTATTGATTTTACTGAATTTTCTATAGTACACTTTTTCAAGGTAGTGTAAGTAAAGTAAATCTTAGGAATGGTAGAAATTGTAACTTCATTCTAATACAATGATAAGAGATGTCTAGGTCTGTTTATAACGTTATAAACACTACTTATTGAATAATTGTATTTTACGGCCGGTTACATTTCTATGAAACAGTATTAGGTTTGGTTTTCGGATTTTCTTGATACTATGTTTTTCTGTTATGTTCAGCGGAGTGATAAGTAGATCGTTGCCATTTAATTCTAGACTGTTGATGTAGATAATCAATAAAGCGTTGATGAAGTGCCTACGATATAGTAAAAACGGTAACCTATCACATTTTCGAAAAACTGATATCCGAATTTCAATAATCCGTAAACGATTCATACATTTTTCAATTTCCATTGTATGACTTGACATATTTTTAAATCACCACAATAACACTTTACAGAAGTATTCTTTTTCCGCACAACGTTGTTCCGTTTTACGATTAATCTTTTTTACTAAATACCGTAATCTCACTTGGTCTTTTTTTAAACGCTAGATTTTTTGTTGTTATTATTTTTATTATTCCGAAGTAACAATTATTATTATTTTTTATAATTACGATACATAATGTTTTTGGAGTTCAGGGCACCCCGACATCTGTCGGTTAGGTTAGAAGGGTATGGCGGGCGTGGTGGGCGAGCAAAGCGAGCCCACCTCGCCCGCCATACCCTTCTGTTAGGTTTGACATGTATGCATGCCTGCTTGTGCTTGGTTGCATGATTGCTTGCATGCATGCTTGTTTGCTTGCTTGCATGCTTGCTTGCTTGCATGCATGCTTGCTTGCTTGCATGCATGCATGCTTGCTTGCTTGCTTGCTTGCATGCTTGATGGAGTACAGAACATAAAATGGAGAAATGAAATTTGACCTTGCAATATAATGGTTCAATTGAGCTATCGCACATGTAAAAAAATGGTTAATGTTGTCATGGATTTTCGGTATACTGGTAAATAGTTTAGCGGAAATTTGAAACATCGGTAAACAAGTAAAAAGGTCAATTAAAACGCGGAAATATAATACAATGGAAAATGTTATTTCGGATAATAAATACAATTTCCAACTGATAAATGTCAAAAAGTTAGCGGAATAACAATATTCGGAACAAAAAATATCGGAAATACAATAGGTAACCAGTAAAAACAGCTGATGCGTACCTTTTGAGAACGGTTGCTCGATTTATCCGGATAGTTAAATTATTTAGCTGCGATTAGAAGTTTTTCACAAACAGGAGTTTTAGACTAGTACCGGTAGTATGCGTACTCGCTAAAATGATATTGAATAAATACAATTACATTGACCGGTGAATTTTAAGATGCATCATTAAAATTTGAAGAAATAACGAGGTATTCTCTCTATCATGGATGTATTATTGTAGCTGAGGTGTTTTAATTTCTGGTTAGTTAGTGTATAAAGTTCGAGTCGTCTTTTCGTTGAATGGATGTAAATATATACTTACTTAGATTGCTTTGGTTAGTATAATGATTTGAAGAGTTCGCGACTACTAGCGTAACGAGAAGATAGCCAATCAGACCGTCGTTTTAGAATTTTTGCTAATATGTATTAAATAATAGTAGGTACTTATAGATTTGATTCCATATAACGAGATTGAGATAAATTCAGATTTACGAAGGGATTAAAGAAGTAATTTTTCTTGATTCTTATTTCTCAGGTTTTTGCAATTTTACTAAGCCTTTTTAGCGTCTAGTCTGACTAACTATATTGAATATAGATAGTATTATTACGTTCAGTAGTTAGTGTTCAATATTGAGTATATCGTTGATAGGTATGTCGATCCAAAATATGGTAAGACACTTACACTAGTTAAAACTTAAGACCCTATTCTTGGTAAAAGGTTGGTTAAAGGATCGAGTGTATAAATTTGTGGACATAACTTTATTTATAAATATTTGTGTAATTCGTTTAGTTAACGTAACGTTTACAGAAGTGACCGATATTTTTCTAAGTTTAGCGTGGTTTAGCTACGTGTATAGTTTCACTGAAGTATAATTTTTTAGTATTGTTTCGGTTCATACTAATACGGAGTTGAATTGTAGTTGAATCTGGAACGGAAAAGTAATAGTTATTTTTATTTGTATTGATACATTTGCATAAATAGTTTTGACTGTGTTCGAAAGTAATGAGTATTTGGATAATGTAGTAGTAAAAGTTAATCAATTTCAGGTTCTACAAGTAGTAAATAAATAGATAGTTTCTATTTGCTTTCTTTCAATAGCGTAATTTATTAATAGCTTTCCATGTTTAGTATAAACTCGATATTAGTATTTAGATAGGAATAATATCGTGATCTTTGTGTGATGATCTTGAATAATTTATCAGAATCAGAATTACAAGTTCCTCTCCTCCCCCCACAAGATATTACGGCCTCGACAAACGACAACTGCCTACTTGAACTTACATAGGTACACGTAAATATGCAATGTAATATTATAATAAAGATAGAAATACAAATTGACTTGTTGATATCTACGGTTCAAAAGGAAATCAAGGGATTCATTCGAGAATTTGAATATTGTAAACTAAACTTTGCCTTTTTAATGATTTACTCCTAATAATGACGTTCAGTTCAGAGTAATGAAGTGAGTAATATCGATAAGGAAGTTAGAGTGCTTTCGAGAAGGTTGCAGCTATTAAAGTTTAACATTAGTGAAATTAATTGGAATATTATTGTTATAAATTCGCGAAGGAATTTGTATAAAACTAGATACTAATAGTAACGTATTGTTGTTAGTTAAAAGTATGTTTGTGAACGTTACGAAGTCCTAAGGCTGAATTGACAATTAATTGACTACTAAATAAAGTGAGAGCGCTTTAGATGAAAACAGTGGATTTTTAGGGAATTATAATTTTGAAAGTTAACGGTAGACACGGTCTTTATAGCAAGCAATACGATAATGTTCCAATTTGGATAGCTTTACGGAAGTGAATATGATTTGTCAGAAAGGTTAAAGAGGCGCGAAAGACCTAGTAGGTTAACGTATTGTGTATTGATTAAAAGGAAACCTACTATATGATAAGGTTAGTCATAGCCGGGTTATCTAAGTGCAGGCGGATCACTTGAATCGAATATTTAGATTGAGTTCACGAATAGTTTTTATCCAGATCGCGGATAGAGTAATTGAAATGTTCAAATTACATGAAGGTAGTCCTTTATTTACGTAGAGATACGCCAGTTGTAGGTCATGTAAAGTTGTGAATTTAAGTTATGTTTTATGTACCTATTGGCTGTGCAAATTTTTGTGTAGTTGTGCTTAAATATGTTGATACGTTAATGGGAGTACTTTTATTATTTGAACTCTTTAAGGGATAAAGTCGTGATCGTTTAAGATAGTGGTATCAAATAGTGAGAGATAAGCGAGATAAACTAGTAGTATTCTATTCCTTAAAGACAAAGAACTTAATACATTCTTAATTTTTATTCTGAGTTAACGTTGTTAAGAAGCCCACAGATGAGATAAATATGTTTAATTTTGTTAGAACCGCGAGATAGTGAAACAATTTCGTAAAGTAAATACCTACCTACCTATCTATGATTAAGAAAAGTAAATTTAAAATGGGACATTAACTTTAGTTAACTGAAATACTAAATAACGTTCTAAGTAACGTTTACATAGTTGGTACTTGATGAGACAAATAATTTGCCTTAAGGGATTTTGGAAATTGACTTGGATATTAATGGATAGAATAAAGTTTGCATATTTTGTTTCGATCAAACATTATTATTGGCGTAGTAGTTCAGATCTCTTTGTTGAGAATATAAGTATAAAGGCTAAGCTTATAGTAAGGAACATAAATGTCATTTTAGTTTAACGTTCCGAGCTGTCGAGATAAACTAAGTTTTTTTTCCAAGGGTAAAATAATTTAATGATTAAATCGAAATTAATGCTACTTTTATGAAATTCGTTCATGATGTCTGAAATCGTAGAAGTTTAGAAGTAGTGGCGTAGTTATGTCATGAAGTTTGAAATCGCGATGATTCGATGTTATTATGCGATGCGACTACATTCCCGATCATTGAAGGTATAGTAGTACTAGTATTTAATTTGAACGGCGTTCTTCATCGAATATTTGACGAGTACAATTTTAGTCAATTGTTGTTTGGTTGGGTACAATGTAGTCGTTATTTGCTTATAATTTTTGTAACTTGACTTATCACGGATAAGTACTATTACGCGAAGATTTTATTTGTTTGAAACACAATGAATTGGTAAAAATGGTTAATCTCTAAAATATAGATTGAAATAAGGTCGGTAATGTTGTCCATCTAACGAGATAAATTATTGTGCAGTACCATTGATTATCATGAACCGAGTTTCAAGTGAATCGAACATAGATTTTGAAGAAAGGTTAGTTCAACGGGAAGTTAATAACTCTTATGCGATTTGTTTAGTGAACAATAGAAATGTCCGGTTCAAACATTTCTTCTTATAAATTGTGGATATAATAGTGAAAATGATTGTTGTTCAGTCGTATGAAAGGTTTATGCGGTAGTAATAGATGATAAATATTCCTACTTACAATCTTGTAGTAGAGAACCAACCGTTTGGCGATTGATATAATGTACTGTATAAAGAAAGGTTTTTTGATAGTTTTGATTTGGTTGTTTATATTGCAGAAGAAATTAACAGACCGAATATTATTGGAGTTAGACAACTTTGAACATAAAATTAATTAATAATTGATAGTATAATAAAAAGTTATATTTGTATTGTATTGTATTGTGTGATTGATAAGGATGGCGTAATTATGAATAGGTACACGAATTTAGATTTGAGTCATTGAGAGACAAGAAATGAAGTTGTAAATTTTGGACAGAAACTGAAGTACTAGAATGAAGTTGACACATCGAATTTATAAAGTTTAGCGTGATACACAAGGAGCTATGCGTTAGTCGAAAGGTACGGACAAGAATCGTAAAGGCAATTCAATCTTTAGAACTATGCGATGCGATGGAAACGGAATTGAAGGCGGAGTTAAAATACACACGGAATTAGGACATGAAAATACCTGTAATACGTGTTTAATTTGAGACGGTTAGATGGATAAGCTCAAACATTCGTCATGTACCTAAAGGGATATTTTCGGTACTTGATTTCTCTTATGCGGTCTTGTGGTCGAAGTTGTGTCAATTGTTTCAGTGTTCGAGCCTTTCTGAAGTCGAAGAGTGGAGTCGTATCAAATTGCCTGTCAGTTACAGGTTGGGCTCGTAGAGTCGTGTTGCCTTTTAGTTACAGGTTGGGCACGTGGAGTCGTGTTGCCTTTCTGTTACAGGTTGGACGTGGAGTCGTGTTGCCATTCAGTTATTACTGGTTAGACAAGTGGAGTCGTATTGCCTTTCAGTTGTGCCTGGTTTGACACAGGAAGACGTGTCCCAGTGCAGTATGCTTGTGTAGGATATTGAAGATGGGTAGATTGTGAACAACAGTTATTATTCGTTGTGGTATGTTGGAGTTTGAAGATGTTACAGTTGTTCAATTGAAAGCAACGTTGAAACGCCGAGAGTAGCGAGAAATGAAGAGCGTTTATGTAAATGTTTAGTTGCGATATAATGATCCGATAATAGACCTATAAGAATGATGGTTATCGTTGTATCGGAGTAAGGGGATGTAACTCGGTAGTGAAGTTACGGTGAAAAGGGCTGGTCTGATGCGTGTCTACTCGATAAGATGCGAGGTTTAATTCGAAAAATATTAAGCTGCGTTGGTTGAATAGTTAGCTGTGTAGCGGTACGCGTAGTTAGAAAGATTGAGGCTGTTATTGTTGTTCTGAGAAGCACTGTTGGTTCGATAAATTCTTTAAAGTAAACTCAACTGAAATGAGCTGTATTTGAATATTGTTAAACTCATCATGACAATAGTTTTCTCGCGACATAGGTCAGTATAAAGTCATAAAGGTAATGAAAACTGATATTATACAGATACAGATTACCATGCTTTATGTTAAAGATCAGGAACGTGACACTGAAAAGAATACTGGATCGAACTAGTTTAAACGGTGTAAATTGTATCTGTTAATCATTGTCAGACGAAAGTTGTTGGTCTTTGATCAGGAACAACAATTTTTCCTGTCGCGGGAGGTTCTTCCTAACGAGGTCGGAAGAAAGTCTCATGATGGAGTCTGAGTAACACATTTGAGTAAAATAACGTTGAGAAGATAAGGCGAACTGCAATATTGAGTTAGTTATTATTACGTTGACGGAAATTTTGCGAACGGTTATAACTTTTTGACTGTTATAAGAATCGAGTTATAAGTTTACGGGAAAGAAAGATATGGATTCCAATGATGAGCCAAGTGATATCGGATTTGGTCGGACGTAGTCTACTGAGATAACCTTCTAGCAAATCTTACGTTTAATGAAGTCGAAATGGTAAAAGCTTACATATCAATGTGAGAATGTTGAATAGTACTATTGAAAACATTGAGTTGATTATCTCAAGACATTAGAGAACTTGCTCTACGAGATATATTGAGCCAGCCACTAGGGGAATGCCAACAAGGACCACTATGCCAACAGGGATTGAATGAGATAATGTTCAAATGGAGAGATGGAAAGGAAAACACGTTTATTTGCACTGTCGCAAATCAAACAACTGATGATATTAGAAGATGCCACAGATATAAGACTTCAACAGATAGTTGCGAAGCCCTATCTGGTGAAAACTGAACCAGAGAATTTAGTATCGTGATTTGAATTTATTGGTACAGAATTTAAGACGAAAGATTTCACCTCTTTGTATGTGATTTTTTATTGAAAGTTGAAATGAAATTAATCGGCAGGAGGCCGAAATGGAGACTGGAGACTTTCCAGGGGAAAGTAATTGAGTATGTCATGAGATTGTAATAAGTGTTTTAGAAAAGGAATTGAAATTAAGAATATTTGGCTAAGGTGTGTTGATGATGATGTCACTTAGTGTACGTGAAATATTGTCAAACTGGATAGTGACACCGACTGTTGGCCGAGATACGTGAATGAAGCAAGAGCCGCGTGGCTCACTTCTTGTCGGCCGGGTGTGTCGCGACGAACGCGAAATTGGCAGAATTTGTCCATGTTGGACCAATCCGTTGGCCAACTGCAATGTTTTTAATATTGGCAACACAAGGATTATTTTAAGGTTGGGTAGTTTTTGTTTACTAACAGAGCGGCCATACTGGTTGGGTCGATGATGATTGGCTACAGCAGAAGCCATATTGGACTTGTGATTCGCTTCTGATTGGTTGATGTCTTTGAGTGGTAGGGGTTGTTTGTTTCCCGCCAAAAAGGTCGTGTTAGGTCAAATGTGGTTAGCTGTCGTTCAGTCTTGTGTCAGTGGCCGGAGAAGCAAGAAGTGTAAGAGGAATCTATGTTGCGTGGCGGCAGACTCTGGAGCAGCGGTGGAACTCTGGGAATATAAAGCTAAGTAGTCTTGATGTGTTTCGAGCTCTTAGAGATGTCCATGTATATATATTTGTCATGTATAACTGTGCCACGTGTTTGACCTGACTATGTATGATTTCCCCACAGACTAATTACTTGGACTGACTTGCTATCTGAACTGTTTAACTTATGATATGTGGCCTCCCAATTGGTATCGTGTATGATAAATGTATCATACTGTGAAATGTGATGTAGAGAGGTTGTGATATGTGATGTAGAGAGGTGGTTATATGTTGTATCGGTGGTCGCGCCACCTGGAGGCCACTTGTGGGGGAGTCCGAGTGTGCAAGTCTCCCGACTGAGGTCTGGGACATAGGAGCTGGCGCCAGTATCGCTCGTCGTGCCGACCAAAGGGGTTTTGCGGGGCGATATAGTGGGGTAAAGGGCCCCTTCCCAAAATTACTTTCCAAATTGCAGACATCATTTATCTGGCCGTAGCGAAATTGTTATTCATCATTTATCTGGCCTTACAGTTGACCTAGGTTGCTATGAGGCTCAGGTCTGGGATGGGGGAACGATAAGTCAGTTGGTAAGCCATGTATGACTACTACTAATACTGTCGCGACGACTACCTGACAATACTGTTGACTATTAACACACTGTTGAGTGTGTGACTGACCATGACAATCCAACCCTTATGATATCTTATATGTATTTGTATTATTCTCTAGCTGTCACTTATGAGTATGCATGGAAATCAACTTATCATAATCCCACAGGTTGTGCAGTGATTCCTTGGTCTTGTGTCCTGCGTCTCATCTGGTTATCACAACGTCAGCGGGGAGCGACAGTTGCAGTGCGGTCGGAGTTAGAGTTCTATCAGCGAAGCGAAAGGGAAGTCCGGCGGTCAAGGTAGGAAATTTGTTATTCCTTTTTGTTTTTCGGCGAGCGGCTACTTCCCTGGATGACGTTTCGATTACGTCATATAGTACATATATTCAAGGAGACTATAGATACATGTACATACATAATATGTTATTTATTGCCCCCATGGCGCGCTCGCCGACAACTTTTGCAGTAAACAAAGAAAAGGTCAGAAGCTCCCAGAAAATTTTCTATTTATACTCTAAGGTCAGAAGATTAACTATGGTAGATACAGAAATAGGATAAGGCAGTACGAACCCAACGTTCGAACGTAAATCGGTCTGCTGAACAGCCCGTCCCCGATATGGTCCTGGGACAGCACGCGCAGCTCGTACTCGGTGCGCGGGCGCAGGTCGAGCAGCGTGGCCTCGGTGACACCGCGCGAGAGGATCTTCATCGTGCGCCACTCCATCACGGCGCGCTCGCGGTACCACACCGTGTAGTCCAGCTCCACACCGCTGGGACCTGAACAAAACAAGTCAGTGGTTTGGGTAACATGAGCTTTTAATAACAATACATTTAAAACCCCCGCCTCAAAACCGTTGCTTGATCCTTTCAACAACTAGAAAAGAGCTGAGTCCACTGCTGGACCTTCCTTAAAAAGTCTCCACAACGGTCGGTCCTGTGCTACCCGCATTATGTAGTGTGTTTATAATGTTACGAACTTGCTAGAACGTTCGAAAGATCGCTACTCAAATTCCCCACCCCACGTCCGTAACAATAACATTGGATTAAAAATATTAAAAACCCCCGCCACAAAACCGTTACTTGATCCTTTCAACAACTAGAAAAGAGCTGAGTCCACTGCTGGACCTTCCTTAAAAAGTCTCCACAACGGTCGGTACTGTGCTACCCGCATTATGTAGTGTGTTTATAACATTGGATTAAAAATATTAAAAACCCCCGCCACAAAACCGTTACTTGATCCTTTCAACAACTAGAAAAGAGCTGATAATCTTCAAATGGCTAAAGATATTTTGTTGGATCATAGCTAAGAACACTCTCGATTGTGACATCTTCCAATAAATCGAAATCGGCGCATCCGTACACAGACAGACAGACACACTTCAAACATATAACTCCCCTCTTTTTCGTCGCGGGTTAAAAAGGGTGCGTCATCTTTTGGATGTCAGAAAAGAAATTTCAGTATCAAATTCATTTAAAGACTCGTAGTAAAAGTTCACCATGAGCAGGTGTGTCACTCCGCAGTTTAGCTACGAGTATGATCGGCCGATGTGCCCCCCCGGGAGGTTTTAGATAGGAAATTAAACGTGTTAGTAGGGAGGCGCGATATGAAAGAGAGGCAGCTACTTTGAGTTTTTATCTAGTGCCGTGCGATCTGGATTGCACTTTATTGTTACGAAGCTAAAGTTGCAAATTATTTGGTTTATGTCGCTATGTGAACCTTCTTTAGGGACTACTATTTGGTATTCTGTGAATTTCTGTGCCATGTGCAAACCGTACCGAGAACGGCTCTACGTTATTTCCGTGAAATAATCTTACTACAAATAAATTAATTACGATCTGGTACTTATACCAGATTGTTGTGCTTACCTACTAGTGTCTGAAAATCTACTGAAGATAAATTATTGAGACACTTTATATTTTATTGAACTTTATTTTGTGTGCATGAATATATTACTTATTATTGTGTAATCCTAACCTGGTACCCAGGTGAGGTGTATGGAGGTCGGCGCAGCGCGTGCGGTGAGGTTGTAGGGAGCTCGCGGCGGCAAGTTTTCAATCATCAGCTCCGTTTCCACGCTGACTTCAGCGGCTTCATTGATCGCTGTGCACACATATACGCCTCGGTCCTCCTCGCTCACGTCAGCAATGGTCAGGTTCCCGCCGTCTAGCGAGTGTCGGCCTGCAGGTAGTTCCTTGCCATCTTTCTGTAACGAAAAGAAACGTCAGAGTAACTGCTTTTAGTAGGAATCACAAACCGCTATTCAATCCGGTGATAAATCCCCTGGCCCAATTTAATAACAGAGTTTCTCTTATTATTTATGCGTGGGAGGATATCCCATGATTGTCGTAGAATATGCAGGTATGGGCATGATTATGAAACAAAAGCGAATGCTCTTATGGGGCTCTCATAAACCTTAATTATAGTATAATAAACTTTATATATTGCAAATATTTATTAAGTACTATAAGATACAAATTTCAGAACAAGGTATACAGTTTTGACGACATCAGAAGTGGGATAGACATAACCTAGTTTACTGCTGGTTATGAGGGGGATAATGCTGCTGATAAGTCGACGTCTTTGATCCAAAAGTTGCAGTCAAAGTTCAAGCAGATAAAGGCGTTCCCACAGTTCCGGCTTTTGGCGGATGTTTTGAAACATTCTTGCTCTCAAAAAACGACATACCCTATTCCACTGTAGATTAGGAGGCGGATGGTGCGGCTGTAAGATCTGCGGCGCGCACGGCAGAGTGAGCACCTGGCCTAGCCGCGCCACGTACAGCGGCAGCGGGCGCGCGCGCAGCGAGGGCGGCCGTTGAACGCGCACACTCACGCGCGGGGACGCGCCTGCTGACCCCAGCACGTTGTACGGCGTGCACGAGTAGTCGCCTTCGTGGGACTCATCCACCTGTCAATACCACAGCTTTGTAGCTAGGATATAATGTTTGTGTGGTTTACCTAATCTATCCTTTTTGCATCTTACAAACCAGCTACATCATAATTCCGAAATAATGCGGCTGACCGTGAAAACTCTGATTGGTCGTTTCGCCGATGATCAATTCGACGCGGTCATATACCAACGCGACGGGGGCGCGGTCATAGCCAAAATCAAAATTGATAATCAGAGACGGAGCCCCTCTGGCGTCGTAACGTCTCCTTCACGATGTTTTTCAATTCGAGCCGCCCCTAAACAGACGCGTTGGTATATCACTTTTTTTGGGGTAGAGTCTTCAGCTCCCCCGCAAGTCCGGTGAAGCTTGATCCGTCGTACTTTTTCGACTCAAGCATAGGTCAATTAAAAAAGAAATCTCTATTTTCCGATTTTGTTTAGTTCTACGAGTATAGTAATATTTTCGCCGACAAGCAATTTTTAGTTAAAATAACAGTAGCACTGCGTGCAACTCCGCATGCGGTTTTATCTTCCGGATTAAAATGTTATAGGAATAAGTTATTTCCGCAGTGAAAAAATTCAAACTTTGCTGCGTTACCTGGTTGAAGAGCAGCGACCCATTTCTGCTGTAGAAAACTCCAGGCACGTTGTAAGGGTCGAAGAGGAAGCCATCCTTCTCCCAGCGCAGGTTGGTGAGTGGGGGATTAGCACTGAAGTGGCAGTCCAGGCTGGCCGGCTTACCGTAGGGTAAGAACCGTTCTTCTGGTGCGTAGACCACTTTCGCCTTGTCTGCAGGTCAGACAGTTAAATTATGTCGTAAGATGAAGAATGGTAAAAGATTATTTCATAGGTAGGGTAAGAACAACCTTTTGCTCTACATGGATAGATCGAAACCTTTAGGATCAAATTAGTCCGACTAGATTCTCACCCTAGTCCAAGGTTAGAGCCGGTCTGAGGGTGTTCGTCTTGACTCGTCATAAATATCTATAGGCTGTGAGCCTTCCGGTCTACCAAAAAAAATTCTCTTTATCTCCTTATCTATCTAAATGTTGAGTGGATGAATCAAACTTACACTGTACATCAAGGAACGCAGCAGCACTTTGATCAGGCAGATCCGGTGCTCTTACGCGGCAAGAATACTCCCCGGCATCAGCGCTGGTTGCAGCCCGCAGCACTAGGCTTCCGTTCAGTGGAAGTTCAGTTCGTGCTGCCAATTCAGGTATTGTGTCCAAGGGTTCTCCATCCTTGAACCAGGACACGCTCCACTCAGGGTCTTTTGGCAAACACTCCAGCTCAGCTCGATCGCCCTCCAAGACTGTCACGTTGGTTGGCGGCTCTACGATCAGGTTACCACCTGGAATTGGTAAGATTATTTCTGTATCGAAGTGAAAAACAGAAATATTTGTTGATTTCGTGAAGACGGTTATCGATTCAGAAAAGTGACCTAGCAACAATAGAATGATATTACAGCACTAATGAGTAATGATAATGACACTACCAACAAAGTCTTCTACAAGGACTGGTACAGAATAGTGAGGAATTTTTTAATTTCGATCAATTACTGAAAGATAGGTTTATTTCTTACAGTGACAAGACGGCCCGCGTGCAATGTGGAAATTGCGTTACGGTGCATGGAGCGTACGTAGCCATATACATATTGTGGATAGATTGATAATTTGTTGCCTTATCGAGATGAAACAGTGTTAGACTGACCGTCAACATCGAGGTAGTAGAAGGTGCCGTTGTTGCGCGCCGGCGGCGTGCGGTTGGGGAAGGTGACCTGGCAGCGGTACAGCCCCGCGTCAGTCTCTCGGACTGCGCTGACGTTGATGGAGCCTCTGCCCAACCCTGGCTGGATCACCCGCCTCACGCGCCCGCCCCACCGGTCCGCTACTGAAGGGCCTTCTGATTCGCCGCTGTACCACGAGAAGATTGTCTCGCCCTGAAATTGTTTATTTTTTTACTGCAAAAGTGGAACAAATTCACAATGATGGGTTGTACGTCAAAGGGTAGCGGACGTAAAGGCGAAAGTACTGAAAGGACGAGCTTTGTTTTAAGTAATTTTCCCAAACAACCTCTTCTCGGAAACGAAAACCATATCGACAGCAGGTCATCAACGACAACGAGAAATGTTTTATAGAGAAAGTTGCTCAAGAAAGCATGTCCTTTCAGTGTTTGCTAAACCGTCCATTGTAGATATGTTGTATGTATGTATGTGTATTTATTTATTTTTAGGGTCAACCTGTGGTGCTACAACCAAGTTTATAATTAATAGCTTTCCACCCCGCGGCTCCGCCTGCGTTAATTTTTTTTCCCCTTTTTTTTCTCTCCGTATGAACCATCCTTGGACTTCAACGAACATTTTAAAAAAGCGGCCAAGTGCGAGTCGGAATCGCCCATGAAGGGTTCCGTAGCAGCCAGTAACATAATATAAAAGATTTTGTAGTTCGTTGTGACTTTGATCGATGTTTTAATAATAGTGAAAGGTAAATTGCGGTTTACGATTTATGACGTATTAAAAAAAAACTACTTACTAGATCTCGTTCAAACCAATTTTCGTTGGAAGTTTTCATGGTAATGCACATCATATATTTTTATTAGTTTTATCATTCTCTTATTTTAGAAGTTAGAGGGGGGGGGGACACATTTTTCCACTTTGGAAGCGTCTCTCGCGCAAACTATTCAGTTTAGAAAAAAATGATATTAGGAACCTAAGACCTATCCATAGATACCCAACACGTATGGGTTTGATGAAAAAATTTTTTTTGAATTTCAGTTCTATGTATGGGGACCCCCTAAATTTATTGTTTTTTTTTTCTATTTTTCCAAGAAAATCTTAATGCGGTTCACAGAATACATCTACTTACCAAGTTTCAACAGTATAGGTATTATAGTTTCGGAATAAAGTGGCTGTGACATACGGACGGACAGACAGACAGACAGACATGACGAATCTATAAGGGTTCCGTTTTTTGCCATTTGGCTACGGAACCCCAAAAAAAGAATTGGTAAAATTGGTCCAGGCGTTGTTGAGTTATGCGCTTACCAACACATTTTGCTATTCATTTTTATATTATGTAGATATAGGATGACATTATGAATGATTGCACTACCTGCAGGAGCCACAGCATGCAATACAAAAGATTAACAAAAAATGTCTTAAGAACATACTTCTTTCTTTAGCGTGTGGGTTTCGACGTTAACTTACCTCACAAACCCTGGTGTCAGAATCATTGAGCTGCCTACTATGGCTTCTGATATGGCTCATGTAACGACTACATCCGTAGATAGTAACCGGGACCGACGGCTTTACGTGCCTTCCGAAGCACGGAATCATCTTCCTTTTCGGACAATCAGGTGATTTAACCTGTAATGTTCCTAACCAAACTAGGGAAAGTCTCACAGAGTGATATTTGTTTGACGAATCCCCACCGAGATTCGAACCCGGAACCTCCGTAAGAACTTTTGATCACTCGACCACGGAGACTGTTAACTTTGCTGTTACGTTACGGGTTATGGACATACTTTAACTGTGTGTTTACTGTTATGTATATCGTCGAGTCATTCCTCTCGTTATTCCCGGGCTGGTGACCCATTTAATGCTTTGATATATCCCACGCCAATCTTGTCACAGATTGAGTGTGACACACATATTAATATACCCGGTCGTCCATCGACTCACTTAACACGTCAATGCACTTCTCATCTGACGTTGTTAACGAGGTTAGATAATCTTTACGTGAATGCGGACTGCGGTAAGAATAGTCTTACTGCATTATATGATACCTAGGGTATTACACTGGCCCTACGATAAACACTTTTAGAAAAATTACATTAATTGAAGCCGTGTAGTTCCCGGTTTTGAATTAAAGGGCACACAAATCCAGGGAATTAACGGATTTGGCACAAAGATAGAATAGACTTTGCGGAAGAACATAGGCTAACTTTTACCGCGGGAAAATTCCTCATTCCCACGGGAAAATCTATGAACGCGGGTGCAGCCACGGCTGGAAGCTATTAGATAATAAAACAAGGTTATAGCCGATTTGTATTTACAGGTTTTACCTGAGTCATACCAGTTTACTAATAGACAATCGAACCTGGTGTTTTGTGTGATGTAGTCCGATCAATACTTAGACGTACAATTGTGTCTATTCTGTGCATGTAGTTAGTTGTATAAAAGGAGTGCCATGCCACAGCGATCGACGGACGATATACAATGGAATGATTGACGTAGCCAATTGTACGTACTATAAAACTGTACGAGAAATAACAATCTTGTAGGTATGCACTGTAGCAAAGGTCTTTCGGTGACATAATATTACAAATTAAATTACAACCGAACATCAAAACGTGTTTAAAACGAAATATATCTGCAAGGCGTAGCAAGCGTAGCAGTTCGTAGCAAGTAAGAGATATGATAAACGCAAGCTTTGAAGGAGAAAACGGAGAAGAAAAAATAAATTAATAGAATTAAGGAACATAGAAGCAAGTAAGTAGGTTAACTTCAAAACTCACACGATAAGCAAACAAACATAGAAAACGATTTTTTCTAAAGGAGTCTAGCTTGGTCAATTACAGCCCCATCTAGACACAGAATAATCCGTGTGGGAGCCATGCGGGCTCCTGCGCCTAGCACAGTCAACAACAAACTATACAAGCGCCTCACGAGTTTGCACCTTATTCAAAGGATATAAGAATGATGTAAAGTCCAAAGTGTATATCTGCCAGAACAAGTAGCGGAGACAATCGCGCTCCCACGCACGCCGGTCTGCCAGCTGACCTCGAGTCTGCCGAGGGCTAGGTGTGGTTGCATTGTTGACACATTTACTTACTTCGTTTTTCTAGTAACTGACCTACTGATTACATCGTGTAAAAAATGCGTGTAAATGCTTGGCGTGATATAGGCTTTAACAAGTAATTTGTTTAAGTGAAACGAAACCCTGACAACAAATCGAAATTAATTTGACTTTGACAAAATCTAATTTATTAATAGCAAAGACTACATCACTTTTCTTAAAGAAAGGTTGCCAAAAATAGCCAAATCAAACCAAATGGATTGATTTTACAAATCACTTTTCGACGTCAAATTTTAATGAAGCTACTACTTAAGTATTGCTCAAACCAAGGCTGACTCTATCAGTCTTAATGAAGAATAAACTCTTATTTAAGCCACCATTGGCAAGTAAACTTAGCTATACATACATAATATCACATATAATACATATATAGATTATAAATGGGATACATTTATTTCAATATAAACCTAGACGTGACGATGAGTAATTGCGGCCTTTTGCGGTTTAATATGATCGCTAACGCATGATTCTGGCTCTACTTCTATTTATAGAACTAGACCTGATGCTTGATATTAAACTGGTCATTTTTTAAATCAAAATCGACATACAGGTTCTTTTTCTTTGGTCATTCGTAGCACGGCGTGCTACGACGTAGCAAGCGTAACGTAGAATAAATTAAATCAAACAAAAACATTATTATTATCTACTTCGTCGATGAGTGCTAGAATAGAACATAGGCTTTTCATCACAAAGATCGGACTTGGAACCTGTATGGAAGCTGTCGAACAAAAACACATTGTGAATCACCAGACAATTCAGTTCTTCGAAAGGGACCATCATGAGTCTCATCTCAACTATTATCTACTTAAATAATCGTTACATGAGACACATCGTCGCTATACTTAGCTCAGTAGGTACTTAGTGTTATGTTCAAAGAAAATTATGCACTTCAGCCAAAACAACTGGAAGTCTGAATCAACAGACAAAAGTAGCCCACATGTTTAAAACAATGTTTAAAATTTATAATTTAATAGTCGGTCTTTGGGTCACGAACGTACCTTTCAAATCAATTGATCTTAGTTTCGAAGGAAATTTAAGTTTCTTTTTCTTTTTTGGTACAAAACTCAAAAAACAAAAGTTACCATAAAAATTACCTTAATTTAACATAACGCGCGGAAGGTCTTGGTCCAGCATTCAAATAAGACAGGGTTTAATTAGGAAGTGACCAACTTTAGCAGTTCCTTAAGTAGGTAAGTATTGTACACGAGAGGCGCAGAGGGCTGCGGCATACGACACGACAGCCGCTGTGAATGTCGCATTTCGCATCTACTAACGACAAGGGCAAATTGCAATATACGAATTAAAACGTTTATTTTATTTGTCTAAATAACGCGTAATAACAGCCAGACTTTGCGCTTACAGTTATGGCAGTCTCAGGTGCATTTGAATAAATAAAGAGAGGTATGAAAAGCCTTTAATAAAATATAAAGCCTCCAGCTGATTAGGACGAGAAAGAGTAGGAGTTTTTATTACAGAACTACAACAGTCTACAGCAAGCCACGGTTGGATTATACCCTGGATTTAATAAGGTTATTCATATCCCTTAAAAGGGAGGACCTGTCAAAATACTTTTGTTATTATGAATGTTACTTCTCACCAGCTGCATTCTATCTGAGAGTGCCCGTATTGTAATAAAAGGACGAGTAAGTAATTGGGGTTAGTGGCGGGGCCTTGTTAGCTAGAGACAGACAGACAGGTGCACGTGTAAGCAAAGCAGTGTCATCCGTATTAAAACGCCTTGTTTGCATTTAATACATGTAGCAGGTGCTAGGGGAGTTATAAAAATAACTCTCTCATAACTGTTTTAAGACCTTTTTTAGAATTTGGTTGCTTACGCTAGATTTTTGAGTGAATTCCTAAACCGGACGGAAGTAGATACCTAAGGTACTGCGCAAATCCTTGTATTATGCCACAACACAATGAAGCAAAAATTGGTTGACACACCAAAATCTCCGGCGAAAACTTTAGTTCAACAAAAACTAATTATTTCACACACGTAATAAAAAAATACCTTTTCTATACTTGCTTACTCATGTTGGTTTCAAGATCACTTAACCTACCTCAAACGCTGGTCGGCCGCCAAAGGATTCCGAAGAAATAACCATGTCCTGTTTGTAAAATTAGGTATATAAAATTCACGTATTTTAGTGGGAATTGTGAGAGTAAAAATAATAAATGTAACAGGAAGAAAAACAGTACCTAAGTGACCTAAGTCAGATTTAATGGTGCAGAACAGCAATAGAACTAGGAATGGCTTCATAATAATAAGAAAAGCTTACGTCTTTATCCCACTGTAGGTGATAAGGTATCTCGTGGCCGAAAGGGAAGTCGAGGTGGCAGTTCATAACAGCGAAACCGCCGACACTCGCGCGCAGATGCTCCGCCTCCATTGGTAACAACGCCCCGCCCACAACAGCCAGCAGCGCACACACCGCCCATGAGCGCAGCATTGCGCTAAAACCACAGACTATCAAAAGAACTGACTTTAACACTGGCTGTCTAACTATAACACGAGGACTACACTCTTATTAGGTCTTAAAAAAATTTCCACCTTCATGAAGAATAATTTTGGCCATTATACTTTCGCTAAATCTTTTTTTTTTTCACTGTTAAACTTTCTGGTCTATTTCCTGATAAAACTGGCTAGAAAAAAGTCTGTCTTTATGGATACTGGCCACTGCACTCAGAAGTTCACAACACACTGGCCACTGCACGCGCGCTATTTGAATTTGGAATCTCGACGCGGACGCCGCACTCTGCTGACCGCTCCTGCCCTAATGGAGTTAACCTCGCGGCCGCGCATCAGGCGTGAGTAGGGTTACCAGGTAACTGGAATTTTCCGGACGGTTCTGTAAAGTGAAGTTTTCGCGGGAAATCCAGTGTTTAGATATTTAAAGTAGAAAAAGAAAAAGCTTTACTGTTTCGAAATAAATAATTTACTATTACAAATCATAATATTTCCGCCCCGGGGCTCCGCCTGCCTTAACGGTTTTTCCCGTGGGTTGGGTATGAGGTATTTTCCCGCGGTAAAAGGTAGCCTATGTGTTATACCAGAGTGTCAGAGAGCTAACACCATACCAAATTTTATTAAAATCGATCCAGCCGTTTAAACGTGAAGAAGTAACAAACATACACACTTACAAACTTTCGTAGGATACCTAATACTTAGTAAACGACAAAATTATGTCGGTCACTCATGAATGAACGGTCATGCTAGGGGGGCAGATACCCGTCGTTCGCGTTTGGACAGATTCGCGATATAGCAGATTCGGGTTACAGCAGATTCTTTTTACGACAGATTCGTGTTAGGGCAGATGCGAGTATGTCCGTAGGTGTGTGCTCCGCGTGTGGTGACAGTGTCGTGAGTAATCCGCCCCCGCCCCGCGGCACGCGCCCGCGCAGGCAGGAAGCGCCGCTAATGCGCGCGCGATTAGCTCTCCTACAACGTCTTTATGTTCCCCACCAATCAGTTTTAATGAAAAGATGTCGCTCAACCACCTTGCCAAGCCACGTCTAAATTTATAAGGCGACCGATTTAGGTGTCCTTTTGTTAGTGCAATCAGTAATGTCGTTGGTATAGTGGTGGCTGGTTCAGAGGTCTCGGTTTGATGCTCGTCACGATGTACCAATTTTTATTCTAATTTTACCATTTGCTTTCGTCGCTGCCGGTAGTTCATGGTGAGGAAACATGGATAAAGAGATACGGCCGTGGCGCTGCCAGGGCGACGTCGTCGTCCCAACCTCCCTTAACGTACTTTTGAGTTTGAGTTTCAAAATCTGAACGTACTTTTGCCGTATAGCCCAAAATATACGTCTAACTTTTACGGAAACCGTACAGTACACCGTGGAACGATACATACAAAATTAAATATATCTGCAGTCGTCTCCTTTTCCTTCTAATTTCTTTAGGTTTATTGTTTTTTTTTTTAAATCCCGGCGCAAAAGAGAGGTTTTATAAGATTGACGTGGGATCAAGTAACGGTTTTGTTGCAGGGGTTTTTAAATTTTTAATCCAAGAGGTTTGACGGGTCTGGCAACATCTACCAAAAAGTGAGCTCTGAGGAGAGGGGATTTTAAGAATTGCTGCAATAATTTATCGATTTTCTAGATTGAGACTATAATGGCACAAAATAAACTACAGAACCTTTTTCACGCAGTCAAAGCCACACTTAGCCAATGTCGTTAAATTGATGGAAGAGCTAAGTGGAAGTGGACCCTTTATATTTGTGTCAACGTACAAACAAAGCTTTTTAATCTGATAATTATAATGGAATAGTATTATTAAAATATTGTATTACAGCGGAAATGATACGAAGGTCATAGCTTCATAAAAGCATTTATTACCATAATACTTATCCATAGATCATAATTGTTTCTCATTATTATTATTATTAATAATAAAACAATACATATAAAAATCTCTTAAAACTACCTTTATGTATAATAAATTTTGGAATAGATTGAAATGCGGGAATTATATGTTTCAGTTAAATACATTGGGGTCCAGCGGCGGGCAACACAGAGAGGTGCAAACGACGCGCTTTATACTACAAGCGACCAAGGAAAACAATATTATTACCGGTACTCCATGACCGGTGGAAACTAATCTATGATACAAAGCGCAAAATCTGAATGCTATTGTGATGTTAATTTACTCAGCCATCTTAGTTCATCTTAAGTAATTAACAATAGTCACAGTTAAATGCTAGCTATATAAAATACTATTCTTAAATCAATGAACATGAGTTTCGTATCACGACTTTAAAATATTCTTTTTAAATTTCATCTAAATTGAAATCGGCATACTAAATGACGATGATTAGTTGTAAAAAGTCAATTTTTAATTTTGGAATGTAGATGATTTGGTCTATAAAGTTGTTCAGATTTTAAGGTGACATATGAACAACGCGCGATACATATTGCGTTATTGCTTATTACATTGTATGGGATTGTTTTGGCGTGTTGTACAAAGCGGGTAGTGTAGTCGTGTGTCCCTTGTTGGTACAGTTGCCGGTGTGGGCTCTGCTCAGCCCTGCATGATGAGGTGGACGAAGTTCTCGTAGTTGATGTTTCCCTGCGAATCCTCCTGCCCTTGCAGAAGCTGTTCCACCTGCGAATACAACACATCGTTTTCGCTGTCAGCAAACAAAACACGGAGAACAATGTGACAGACAAATGACATTCCCTAGATGGCGACCGTAGTTCCGGATTCGGCCACTTCACAGATAAGTTGGCGGGTCTGTAAAACAACCCCGAGCACCACCGGCGGAGTCCCGCGGTGCCTGCGGGGTGCGGGGCGTGGGGCGCTATATCGGGCGGGGAACTCATTTTGGCGCGGGGGGTGTGTTTCCTTTCTGTACGGGTTAGTACTATTATTTACTTCTGTGGTAATAATTATAATTGTAAGTTTTGAGACAACAAATGAAAATTCTCTTTCATGTGAAAATCAGGTGATTCAGCCTGCAAAGTCCTAACCAAACTGGAAAATTCCCATAAATAATGACGTTGAATTGACGTGTACCACACCCCAACGAAATTCGAACCCAAAAACTCTGTAGAGACCACGGATACGTCCAGTAGTTGAAGCGTGATTCAGTGACAACCATAATATAAACTTTTACATCTATAGAAATGGGATTAGTAAGGACATCAGCAAGAAAAACCACAACTATCAGCTTCTTCAAACCTGTAACTATTTAGCCAATGAGGGCCGACCACAAAATTGATCCTCTTAAGTCGCAGTGATCTTTTGCCCTTTCCCTTTCCCGCCAATTTCTTGAGCAGTTTCGCATATCACATAAATAAAACAAATTTCGCAGTAAGATGCTTTGAAAATTATCTAGCCACGATGTTACTTCAGCGTAAAACAGGCTGCCGCAGATACATCAAATATTTCCTATTTGTAGCATAACCACAGAAGAAAATAATAGTACTGTGACACCCGCGTGTGCATCTGGATTGAGGGCCCATTTTTTTAAAGTTTACAAAACGATTTGAGATTTATAGGGGATTTAATAAAGAATAGTAAAAACATGAAGCACAGGGTCACGAATTTCTAAAACATAAATTGGAACTGTGGTGATTAAATAGCTTGGGCTCTCAATCCAGATGCTCGGCTAAAATGGCATATTTCAAATCTCAATAAGTACAACCTCTGGGTTTATAATTTTCATTTCAGCATTTAGTTAAGAATTTCTAAAATATGTATATAAATTCTTAAATTTGTATAATATGATTTACATATTAATATTACGATTTATCTTGGGCCCTCAATCCAGACATATCTGGATTGAGGGCCCAATATTTGACTTGCAAAACATTAATTTATATAAAGAAATACATAAATATGACTTCAATATGTTATATTTAGACACCTATGTGAATTCCTAAAAGATAAATAATGACACAAAAGTTAATTGTTTAAAAGTAAATCACGATCGAAAATAATCGAAATTTACCAAAACGTCTGAACTGAGAGCCCAATATTTTCGGCTTTATCGACTAGGCTCACCCTCATAGATCACCAGTAATTAGAATACGTTTTTTTAGAAAATTTAAACTAAAAGATTATAAATAATCCGTTCTTCTAAATTGCATACTTTAAGAGAAAATCGGTTTTAAATTTTTTATATGAGAAAAAATTGTAGGGTGGATATGATTTTGTTACTTTTTCGGACAGAAAGTCTTACCCTTGCAGATAATAGCATTATTTATTTTCATAAATTAAACACGGTTGGTAACATAAAAAAACTATATACTCCACTGAAAGGGACAGTAAAAATACACATATAATACAAGCTTAAGAAACAGTTTCGTTCAGAGAAGCAAGTAAAAGATATTGTTATTTTCAGTTTTGACTACACCCCAGATATTTAATGGCTTGGGTTTTTTTATGCTTATAACTTTTTAAAATATAACTTACTTTTATTTTAGACTAGCGACCCGCCCCGGCTCCGCACGGGAAAATGGTTATTGTGGGTTATTCTTAAGTATATTATGCATGTATTATACATATAAAGCTTCCTCTTGAATCACTCTATCTATTAAAAAAACCGCATCAAAATCCGTTGCGTAGTTTTAAAGATTTAAGCATACATAGGGACATAGGGACGGAGAAAGCGACTTTGTTTTATACTATGTAGTGATAATTACTTTATTTACATTTTACTTGTCTGACGAGTTAGGGTTAGGGACGATGACAAATCCACGAAACTGACCAATTAGAATCCGATTCACAGATAAGTACTTAATTAAATCAAAGATCATTAAAATCCGTGCAGCCGTTCCCGAGTTACAAAATATTGTAAATAACACGACTTTGTTTTATATGTACCTACAGATCACCTACAATTTTATCAAGATTGACTGTAATGGCCTTTTTTCTTTACATCGGGTGCGTAGGAAAAACAGATGACTTGAAATGATATTCGTTAAATGAAAATAGGCAATATTAATGTGATCTAGGTACCTACTTACTTACGTTGACAACAAATCGCTGCACATAAATCACAATTGCTTATGACAGATCGAGCAACAAATATTTACTTAGTCGTTTAAAAAATACCTTGTATGAGAGTACATACTTCAGTGGCTGCCCATCCGCCACCGAAGGAACTGTCACATACTTTTTCTTCTATATTCTGTTCTCTTCAACCCCAATTCTCCTTCTTATCTCAAAGATATTTTCGTTTTTCGCTTAGTGCCGTAACCTTCGTTCGTGTAAAAGACTGTTACTTAACATGCCCCTTCATTCTACAAAATTTTACTCCATGCAACTCATGTTTATGGAATGATCTTCCTGAGTCGGCCAGGCGAGCCCCTTCACCCGAGTTCTTTAAAATGCGCGTTATAGCGCACTATTCATAGCTATTTGTGTAAAGTATTATTATTTTTTAAGTATTTTATTTAATGTTGG
>CAOKYR010000372.1:0-31111 GCA_948473455.1 Teleiodes luculella | reverse complement strand
CTTGTACTCGTATAACGTGCTTAAATAAGGCATTTTATAGGGTCTAAAGTAAACAGAAAGTAAAAAAAAAAACATTTTTTTTCTTTTGCGATAAAATTAACAAATCGACATAAAATATTTAAACAATACGGTAAACATTCAAAACGATCTTATATTATTATGATAATACGTCATTTAAACAAAACTGGTTAAATTACTTTACAAATTAATAATAAAAAAATAATAAAAAAAATTCGTTTACAAAGATTAATCAAACAACAATAAACGCTTATGGATTACTCGTCTGCATTGCGACGAAGATTACTTTTTATGCGACACCGCGTTAATACTGAAGGTGGCCATATCAATTACTAAAACATCAGATGGTAATTTATTGAAATTTTACAGGCAAACTGCGTGACTATTTTCAGGTATGATCTGCAGGGAACCTACGAGTCTTTTCTTTTGCCCTTTTGTACCTCCTTCGAATGCTGACCAATTAGAGCAATTTGAATAACTCGTGTGCTATGTTCAAGAATCAAGCAATGTAGCTGGCATCAGATACGATGAACGTAACAACACAATTCCTGTCGCACTGCAGCCATAAGAACTTTCACTTATCTTTCTCAAAACTTTGGCTACCTGTTGGTGACGAGATAAGCAATTAATTACTGCTGCAACTATAGTCAATTCACTGACATAATGTGATTACTGATTGATTATACAGGGTCAGGTACACGACGTTTCTTTGTCTTAGATGACGACTTTTCAAACTCCTCTTTCGGTTGACCTGCTGACCGTAAATCATAAACCTTGAAAAAGAAGTGATCAGGCCCTCTACTACAAGTATGAATTTAATATCTGGAGCCTCCAATATTATCTATGCTTATCTAAATATAAACTTGTTCTTTGGCATCTTTGAAATTTTAATTTTTTTTTAGAAAATTTCCCGAAATTTGGTAATATTCATGCGAATTTCCCCTTAATGTCTCTTGGACTGCATCCACCAAACAACATTTCATTGAAATTAAATCAATTAGACGTAAGATTTGTTCGTATTTAACTCATTCTTCAAATAAATCTATGTTCGATGTAGTGAAGTATCGTTCTTGAAAAAAATAATATAAATATGTTCCGTATCGTTTCGGGATCTAAATTTTCTATTATTGTTTAGATAAAACATCAATGTACAATATAATAAAACGATCAGAGCGGGTACACGTGGATACAAAAAGTTGCAGACGTTAAAACATACCGAAATAAGCAAAATATTGCTCTTATTGTTTTCCAAGCCGTATTTTATATACTTAATTACTTATTTTATTTTTCTTAAAATTATAATACGAATGAACATACCTTCACGTAAACTATTCATTATAAAAAACATCACAATAATCAAATTTGAACTAAGGGGGTGGTTTCGAAACTGCAGCTAAATTGCAACTGATTAACACACGCAAATGCTTATCACCTACCTTTAAACTCTCATGATTTTTGGGTTTGTTATGTTTGGCATAAACGATTACCGGAATCTGTGCCTCTAAGAGGTTAACTACCTTATTTGCTAGTTAATTTAATGAATCTTGAAAGCCAATTTTGTCCACCTACGGTGTTCTAGACACGACACTGTGCGGCGCTCGCTTGGACAACACGCGTCCATTTGTCGTCTCGGCTCTCCGTAACCACGAGCGTCTCGGAGATGCAATACCTATCGTTTTTCGTGATAAATAGTCGCACCACGGCGTGGGCTTCGACCGCACGCCTGGATTTGTCGCATCGACTCCACGACGCGCTCCGTAACCGCGAGTGACGTGTACATATAGAAAATAATTATCGTTTATAATAAAAGTCGCACTATGGCGTGAGATTCGAACACACGCTTGGAATTATCGTCTCGGCTCCGACGAGCTCCGTAACGCGAGTGATGTGAAATCTAGAACTAAAATTATCGCTATAAAACTTGTGTTTAACCACTAAACTGTATGGAAAAACTGTGTCGTGAAGTGTCGCGCTTTTCGCAAGGACAATCCACCTCCAGGACAGTGCAACACGCTTGGAGCGATAGCGTCGCCAGCCAAGGTCACTCCGCATCCAGGTATGTGCTGTCCACTCCTAAAGAGCTGACTCTATACCTTCAACTCCTAAACAGCTCGTCATTTCCCTCATTACTTAATACACAAACCAATATCGTGTCGTATTCTTTCGATTCATTTGTAGCAACTTAGCCGCCATCTTTTCCCTCGCGATTTTCGTAAATCTTCAAATACAGTCCACTGCCCCACCAATTACCAAGTGAGCGACTGGAAATACAGAGAGGGCAACTGGCAACACGAAGGTCACTGGCTTTGATAATAGTAGTCAGGGCGACAAACAAAGGGGGGGCTCGGGGGGCGCAGCTCCCCGCTAAAAAACAAAACAAATCTACCCAGAATCAAATCGGTTGGTTAGGTTAGGTTAGACTGATGTCAATAACAGAGCGAAGGGAGCCGAGCGTGCCGCGGCAGCGGCCGGCGACCGCCGGAGTTTAAAATTTTTCAAAGTTGTATAGGTCGCTCAAGTATTATGAAGCTGCTCATTATAAGATAAAGATAAGATAAAGATAAAGATAAATTTTAAGCAACTATGATTATGTATTTTAAGTAACTCAAATTAATGTTTGTAAGTTGCTGTTCTGTTAATTTCTCGTCACTCGCAGTCAGTCGCTCACTTAGTAATTCTATAACCCAAATGAATTAATTTTGACACTTAAAACTGTAATTTACAGGCACTCGTTTTATTGCTACCCTTTAAATACACACATCATCAACATCATCATTTCAGCCAGTAGACCTCCACACACCCAGGTCCATTTAAAAAAAGTATTATTGTGAAAATTTATGTATCAATGCTATACAACAACCTATAACATTTATTTCCCTCTTATTCTCTCTTACAACAAAACTTCGTGATAGCCTCAGACCGATAAACTAAACCAGAACCTCGACAGAGTAATCTAAGCTCGTTTTTATTACGTTCTATCGCTGAACAAAGTAAAATAAAGAGATTTACAATACAATAAAATATAAATATTCTTTATTGACACTAAAACAGAAAACACATAAATATTACAGTACATAAACAAAGTTGAGTCAACAGGCGGCCTTATTGCTAACTTATCTATAGATTTGTTTACACGAATGCTATAAAATTGACTTCGCGGAGAGTCGAGTGAACTCAATTCCTACAATAGAATACAAACATTCTTTATTGACACTATTAATAAAATAGGGCAGTTACAATATTCAAAAGAGAAACACGGAGTCAATAGGCGGCTTTATTGCTTAGGTTGCTATCGATCGGAGGCACCGGTTGACCTGAAGTGATCCTGTGACCTCGCGTTCTCCGCCCTCTATCTCGAAAACGGTTCACCGTATAAAAAACTTTTTGTAGACAATTTTGTATTCTACAATATTGATAAACATACAAATAGCAAAAAACCCATAGGAAATGAGATATTTACAAAAAAAACACAAAAAACCCATTTTTGTGTTGCTTACACCCTACCATATGCAGGTTTTGAGACAACTTTTAGGGTGTCAATATACAAGTATTTACAGACTTACAGCTGGGTATCTCGAATTCCGAGGTGAACTTACTATAATGACTGGACTAGTATAATTTATTAGACCTAACCGCGGCCGCCGGCTCATAGTGATTTCATTAATAGCTTGCTTACAACTATGATTCGGCATACGATTGTTCAGACAAATAATTATAAGACGGCTGCAACCATCGGGCTGCGACATTAGTTTTAAAATTACAAGGAAAGGAAGCTAATGACGCGAAATTAATTAATGGTTTGTACAGACATTTATGAAATGGGAATTATAAAACGAGCTAATAAAAAAACAACTTTGCGACTGATGATGACATACCTACTGTTTTAATAACTTGAGCTGCATGAATTTGAGTAAGCGAAAAATTAACTGACCTAACGACGAATATTGACTAATAATAATATCCAGAACGAGCTTACAAAAAGTGCATTGTGAAGAATCCATTTCAGATATTAAAATTACCAAGTGAGCGACTAAATTACCAAGTGAGCGACGACTACATTACCAAGTGAGCGACTGGAAATACAGAGAGGGCAACTGGCAACACGAAGTTCACTGGCTTTGATAATAGTAGTCAGGGCGTTAAACGAAACGGGGGGACGGGGGGGCGCAGCCCCCCACCACAGGGGGGGCTCGGGGGGTACAGCCCCCGCAAAAAAAAAAACAAATCTACCCAGAATCAAATCGATTGGTTAGGTTAGGTAAGACTGATGTCAATAACAGAGCGGAGGGAGCCGAGCGAGCGGAGCGAGCGTGCCGCGGCAGCGGCCGGGGGCCGCCGGAGTTTTATTTTTTTCAAAGTTGTTTTTGTATTCGAAACACTTCATTTAAGATAAAATGACGCTCAGTATAAAAAATACATTTGCCAAATATTGAAAAAAAATGCAGGACGTAACGTTGACACTCAAACAAATATTAGGTCGCTCAAATATTATAAAGCTGCTCATTTTGTATTTTAGGTAACTTAAATTGATGTTTGTAAGTTGCTGTTCTGTTGATTTCTCGTCGCTCGCAGTCAGTCGCTCACTTAGTAATTCTATAACCCAAATTAATTCATTTTGACACTCAAAACTGTAATTTACAGTCACTCGTTTAATTACTACCCTTTATAAAATGCTTTGACCTAATTAGTAATAATAATATTTATATAGTTATTATATAGCATATTCGTTTGTGATATTATTGTCCTACTCCTTTCATAACAATATTTTACTTTAGATTTGTTTTCAATATAAAGCACCTCTAAGGAAATCCTAATCATTAATGACATTTGTATGTAATGCTTAATTTTTAAATAAATTTATGAAGATGATTTAAAATGTATTTCAATTATGTATGTACCTAGTTACTTACATACCCATATATCCCTTTCGGACCGACGCTTAAACTACAAAGATATTTGTAGTTTTGAAGTTGAATCCTAGGTAATTTGGGGCCGCAGAAGACGAATCTGCTATAAATTTCCAGATTTTCCGCCGCTATCTTGGAAAATTCAGTCACCACCAATTGTATCATACTGGACCCTTAATTTCCTACGTACAATTGTGAAGGTCACAGATGTATCAAATAAATCAGTTTTTTTTAAAAGAGACCATGAATAAAATAAGTGAAAAAGTTACAAAAATATTTATTAGAAATAAAAACACAACTTTTATCAGTTTTACGTTTGTAATAATCAACGATTGGCATGAGCTCGACATTTCGTGTGGAGTTTTAACATCCCCTGGATCACGAACAGCTTCTTCTGGAAGAGGTTCGCCATTGAAGGGCTTCTTCTGCCACCCTGCTAGCATACTCAGAGGTACATTATATCTACCAGTATCCTCACCTTCGTCAGAAGAAGAGGAACTGAAATTTTCAGGGAGTTCTTCAATAAAGTTGTCCAAATCAGCCTCATCGTTGTCATCGCCCTCGTTCCCAGTCTCTCTGCGATAGCTGCGCCGTTTAATGTCGGAAACATGGTGCAAAAAATGTAAAATATTAAAGATCGTAAGATATTTAATATATGCATGCTTTCATTTAAGGCCCACGTCGATATAATTGTGTCAGAAAAGTTTAACAAGCCGTATTTTAACACCAAAGCGTTTGCTTGCCAATAGTTACTATTATCACAGAAACATCCTATGTGTTAGAAATGTAAACGACGTGCGTACTTGTTGAACCCGTTTAATGCACTGCCATACAGTACTGCCAACTTAACCTACTTAACCTAACATCCCTCCACCTTAAATATAAAACATAGTAACTTATAATTAGAACTTATAATTAACGCGAGGTATATTCCTATAACGCGAAGGCCGAGAAGGGCCACTTTCAGTAGGTTCATCTGAAGATTTAGCTGTGATCTCTGGGGGAACTGAGGCTTCAGCAGATGTTTGTGGATCAACTGGAATAGTCTGAAGTTCCGCTGTGACCTGATCTTTTGAAGGCAATAGGTTGGGTGTAGCCGACTCCATCAAGTTGGGTTCTGCTTCCAGCCACTCTTCCTCTTCTCCTTCTCGCCCCTTTTCTTCTCCTTCTGCCTCCTTCTCTTCTTCTTCTCCTCCTTTTCCTTCTCCTTCCCCCTCTTCACCATCTCCTCCGTCATCTTCAGTAGGAGTGGTTTGCATACTCATCCAAATGTCGTCACTACTGTCATCATCACTCTCTCCATTCCTTAGATGAAGTTGGTCTCCTTTGTATTTGTAAATTTGATTTTTATGCTTTTTCACGTTCTTCCCTAGTGTTGGTAGGTAAATCTCATAAACTGATTTCCCTATTCCGTTCCTTACAATTCCCTTTATCCACTTATTATTACTTACTAATTTTACTAATACAAGTTCATTTGGTTTAAAATTAACAACCCTACTTCCTTTAGTGTAACTCGCCTGCAAACACTGTTTTTTTCGTACGTTATTTTGCAGGCTGACAGATGAGGGTGACGATGCGTTTAAATCTTTATTATCAGTTCGTAATTGTAATAAATCAAATCGAGTTCTCAGTTGCCGCCCCATCATCAGCTCAGACGGTGACTTATCCGTGGTTGTGTGTTTGGAATTCCTATATCTAAACAAAAATTCCAATAACCGGCCGCTAATATCTTTAATTGAGATGCCTTCCATTAGCAAGCATTTAATATGTTTTTTAACTATTTTTACATATATCTCGGCCTGTCCATTACTTGCGGGGGAATAAGTTGGTGACGTTAAATGAATTATTCCGTTTCGCGCACAGAAATCACTAAACAATTTAGATGTAAAAGAGGTACCGTTATCTGTAACTAGTATTCGCATAATGCCATAGCGCGAGATCACTTCCTCCAATTTTTTTATCACTGTTGCACTCGAATAGTTGTTTGCTAGTGGAA
This sequence comes from Teleiodes luculella, assembly GCA_948473455.1. Taxonomy (NCBI): domain Eukaryota; kingdom Metazoa; phylum Arthropoda; class Insecta; order Lepidoptera; family Gelechiidae; genus Teleiodes; species Teleiodes luculella. The sequence continues at coordinate 24,190 of CAOKYR010000372.1, read as the reverse complement.
AACACTCTACCCATTTTGTATATGCGTCGACCATTATTAGAAACATCATATCCCTTACTGGACCAAAAAAATCTAGATGAACTCTGTACCACGGTTGTGTTGGATATGGCCAAGGCGTGAGCGGCGCACGGGCCGGATTCGGTTTAGTCTGTGTACATACTTCACAGTTAGCTATTTGCCTCTCAATATCTCGATTTATATTAGGCCACCAAAATCTTGCCCTAGCTTCCGACTTTGTCTTATTTATACCTAAGTGACACCTATGCAACTCTTTTAACACTTGTTCCTGTAAGCTCCCTGGAATTACAATTTTATGTCCACGCATCAAAACGTGCTGTTGCAAGGATAAATCATTCCGACAAAAATAATATGGTTGAATTCCTAAGTCAGTATTTTCTTTTGGCCAACCACTAATAATAAATTCTTTTACCTGCCTTAAAATCCGATCATTATTAATTGCATGTCTTATTTGTTCTATGGTAATTGGTAAATCACCATCAGTTACAAAATTAACGTAAGTGGCTCGGTCTAAGGCAGGTGGCGACGGCGCGCACTGCCTCTGCTGTGGCGCACATAGGGGTATTTGAGCCAAAAACTTGGACATTGGTCGAAAGTAACGAAATTGAGATTTCCTTTACACAGTTAATGAAAATCACTGACTGATTGTTCAGGTAATCAAAAAATATTTATGTTTCGATAAAAAGTGTAGAGAATTTTTGTCTATCGCCTGTAGTTTGAGTGCTTTGTTAAATGTACGTGCAGTAACGGCGTACGAGCGATTTTAAGTGTTATCATTTAATTTTCATTTTATATGAGTTTAAAGTGGTTTTATAGTTATGTCTACATAACAAAATGTAACACCGGGTATGTGAAAAACTATTCAGTACAAAATATTTTAGGTTTTTTGTTTGGTAGTAACAATATTTTGAATTTGCGTAACTACGTTTTTCGACATTATGATTTATTTCACTTGGTTTCGAGTCAAAAGCCTAAAAGTTCATTGCCCCACCTTCCCCCACTGATTTTCTTTTTTTATTTAGTAGTCGAAATCGTCTTCTTTTGTTTCGTTAAAAAACTAGCTGCCAAAAAGTGCCAATAGAGTATATGTATATTTTTATTTCAGTTTCGAATTTTACCAAACAAATTTAACTTTGCGGTTTTTTTAGATTTCATTTTGATTTTTACTTACATTTTCTTATGGGGTGAAAAATATGACGCGGAAATATGTATTTCACATTAGCAAGGAATAGGGAGACCTAGATTTCTCAAAAAACTTGATGCAGTGGAGAGTAATAATATTAATAAATTATTTTTGACCAAAACCAAAAACATGAATTTTCTTTGCAAATTTTCACGTTTGTAATCTGAGTGTAGGTAGGTTCCTACATTTCCAATTTAGGATACTTCTAAAAAAATACAAAATTCTTTTACGGACGACCAACAATTTGATTTTTGCGGCTGAATGGAATTTATAAGATTTATTTTTAAAGATTAAGGTGATTAACAACCTATTGTTGTTTTAAAAAAAATATCTTTTGTTCTTTTGGAGTATTGCCTCCTGAACTTACTTACACTCAGATTACAAACATGAAAATTTGCAAAGAAAATTCATGTTTTTGTTTTTGGTCAAAAATAATTTATTAACCCAGTTAGCCCTACCGGGTGTTATAACACCTTCAAAAACCAATTACAAATAACCACAGATTAGTCCTAAAAAATGCAATCTGTGACTACTATTTCTTCTCTAATTTCATTAATTAGTCTTTGAAGCTTGATTATATGCAGAAATAGTGAATGTTTAGTTTAAATATTAAATTATTTTTCGAATTTAAAAAATAAAAATATTTTCGGTCGACAACGTGCTCAAAAAATTATCTTTATACTATATTTTCAGATATAAAAAAATATAATTTGACATGAATTTTACAAGTTACAAGTGGTGTGAATAAATATGTGCAATATTCGTGTATAAAATTGTACAAATTTCTGTATTTTTTTACCTAAATGTATCATCGGTGTTATAACGCCCGGTAGGAGAATAGGCGTCTGTAAATTTTACTATTGTAAGTCAGATGGCTTCGAGGAATCTGCATGAAATCAAAAAGTATGTTTTATTTATTAGAGCCGCCTTTCATTTTTCTAAGGCTCTTTTAATTTTACCACAAGAAAACTTAAACATATAGGTGACTGATGAGTATTTAAGCTTCAAAAAGTTTATAAATATGCATAAAACCTCTCAGGTTGCTACTGAAGAGTAGGACATTTACATTGTGATTTTTACGGTCAAGAACCAGTACACTATCTATAGCTATATGTATAAATATTGTGGTATAATACATTATTTTCAACTTAGTACAAGTATACAATCTTAGGACAGAGCCCAAAGTAACTTACAATATGTCATAGTTTGAAAAGAATAGGTAATATAACATTGTATCTATCTTTTCTAGCTAAATTAACATGTATAGGTACTATTAGGTACTGTACTTTTCTACGTAATCATAACCCTCCTGATAAATTTGTCAAGAACGTTCAAAAAGTGAAATAATAATTGTTACTACCAGTAGTGAAGTGAACTGCTTCTGGTTTTTTTTAAATATATATACCGTTAAGCCTCCAAGGTTCATGTACTGGGAAAAAGTCTACCGATACTGACTTACTCCAGATCTTAGTATAGATATGATGTATGACAATATGCCGCGAGATCGATTAATTTTATATGAAATAATGATGATAAGTTTTAGAAGTTGCGTCCAAAATCTTGATTTGTTTCATTACAAGTAATATTGGTAAACTCATAAAATACTAGTTTCGCACTTTGAGTCCAGCAAAAATACATAGAACTATACTATATATGTAAATAAATAGATAGAATGCATCATAAATATAAGTCTTTCTAACTAAGTAAACACTTCCCATACTTTGATTGATAGTAGGGTATTCTCCTACCGGGTGTTATAACACCGGTGGTTTTCCAGCTTTTCCGGATGACCAAACATTTTTTCATTATTATTTCATAGTTGGTGGCGGTATATATACCAACATATCTAAAAACCACAATATTCTGAGGTGCGAAATAGTTTCAGGGCTATCTGGGTTAATATTATTACTCTCCACTTCATCAAGTTTTTTGAGAAATCTAGGTCTCCCTATTCCTTGCTAATGTGAAATACATATTTCCGCGTCATATTTTTCACCCCGGAAGAAAATGTAAGTAAAACTCAAAATGAAATCTAAAAAAACCGCAAAGTTAAATTTGTTTGGTAAAACTCGAAACTGAAATAAAAATATACATATACTCTATTGGCACTTTTTGGCAGCTAGTTTTTTAACTAAACAAAAGAAGACGATTTCGACTACTAGATAAAAAAAGAAAATCAGTGGGGGAAGGTGGGGCAATGAACTTTTAGGCTTTTGACTCGAAATCAAGTGAAATAAATCATAATGTCGAAAAACGTAGTTACGCAAATTCAAAATATTGTTACTACCAAACAAAAAACCTAAAATATTTTGTACTGAATAGTTTTTCACATAACCGGTGTTACATTTTGTTATGTAGACATAACTATAAAACCACTTTAAACTCATATAAAATAAAAATAAAATGATAACACTTAAAATCGCTCGTACGCCGTTACTGCACGTACATTTAATAAAGCACTCAAACTACAGGCGATAGACAAAAATTCTCTACACTTTTTATCGAAATATAAATATTATTTGATTACCTGAACAATCAGTCAGTGATTTTCATTAACTGTGTAAGGGAAATCTCAATTTCGTTACTTTCGACCAATGTCCAAGTTTTTGGCTCAAATACCCCTATGTGTGGCGGTGGAATGCTGTGTGACCGTGACGTCACCCCGTTATCAGTTGCGCTCACAGCTGTCGCGCGGCTCAGGTAATCCGCACAGTTATCGACGCTTGATACGTACTGTATTTCATAATTGTAACTATTCAAAAAAAGCGCATATCGTTGGAGACGATTTGCTGAAATTTCTGGAACCCCTTTGTGTGGGTGGAAAATGTACATTAGAGGCTTGTGGTCTGTGCGGAGAACGAAAGGCGTTTCTAAGCCATATAAATATTGATAAAAACGTCTAATGCCAAAAATTATTGCTGTAGCCTCTTTCTCGATTTGACTATAATTACGTTCAGCGCTAGTTAATGATCTAGACGCGAAAGCTATTGGCCGTTCGACCCCTCTTTCTATCTGTGCGAGTACCGCCCCTAGTCCCCACGGAGATGCATCCACTGTTAACACTAATTTAAGGTTTGGATCATAATGTGCTAGTGCCTGTTCCGATGCGAGCTCTTTCTTTATCTTGGTGAAAGCATTGATATGTTCCGCGGCCCAATGCCATTTTATATCTTTTTTTAGTAATCGGTTTAGTGGGCTTAGTATTGACGCAGCGTTTGGTACAAATACCCTATAATAATTAACTAAGCCTATAAAAGATTTCAACTCATGTACATTAGTAGGGGTTCTGCTTCCAGCCACTCTTCCTCTTCTCCTTCTCGCCCCTTTTCTTCTCCTTCTGCCTCCTTCTCTTCTTCTTCTCCTCCTTTTCCTTCTCCTTCCCCCTCTTCACCATCTCCTCCGTCATCTTCAGTAGGAGTGGTTTGCATACTCATCCAAATGTCGTCACTACTGTCATCATCACTCTCTCCATTCCTTAGATGAAGTTGGTCTCCTTTGTATTTGTAAATTTGATTTTTATGCTTTTTCACGTTCTTCCCTAGTGTTTAACTATTTAGGTTTTAACTATTTTTCTAATGAATAACTCGTAAATAAGTCGGGGAGCGCAATCAGTCACAAACTGTACCGGTCGACACCTGCTTGCCGACTGTTTGGCAGTATGTTTAGTTTTTAATAGCCTTTCCCTGTGGCAACACATTGATTAAAGATAATAAATAACATGGCTTCGTGCAAGAGTGTTTTACTTTGTGTGTTCTCCTAATAAATAGCTTAGTGCATTAAAATAAGACCTTAAAGTGGAACACCGACTGCGTGTCGGACAAAATTTGAGCGGGAGGTCAAAATTCGCTTCCCGTACAATCGTACGACACTGTGCCCGTCCACTACTAACGTAAAACAAAAGAGCTATAGGTACTTTTGTGACCCACACAATTGTATTGGAAAGGTGTGAAAGGGATATAGATAGATTTCGGCGACGACGCCGCGACGTTTGCCAAATTTCCGCGTTTGCCTATACATACATTCATTCTGATCAGAGTTGCCCGATTTTTTTTAATCAAAATTAAATGTCCCGCTTTTTGGTGATAGATATTTCGACCGTGCGTGCACCCTGAGTGCCTGAGGAAGCACGACCAGGCGCGGCGGTACAGACCAGTGTAGACTGGCTATTTTTATTGCTATGTTTGCTATCTATTGCCACGTACATACCTCTTTTCACTAGAAACGTTAAAAATCCCGATTAGGCAAAAATTTATCTGGCAACGCTAATTCGAAGATGTGGCACGACTACTTAAATAAAAAAAGAAAAGCTATAACGATAATCCTACTAATATCATAAACGCTTTAGTTTGTAAGGATGGATTTATAGATGTTTGTTACTCTTAACTTCTGAAAGGAATCTGCCTATTCACTAGTATAGCTTATACATTATCAAAATAACACAGGTTGGAAAATTTGGTACAGAGATGGGATAGATAAAGGCTAGCATTTACCGCAGAAAAGTAACTTATTGAACTTGAACTCAACTTAGACAATTTAGCAAGTCGTTACCACGTTAAATTTAGTTGGCCTGGCACCGTAGAATAGCACTTGTGGATATAACCAACTAAAACTAGTTAAATTTTAGACATTTTAATTTTAAGTTATTTAGACGGTGGACGTGTGGAATTGAGTCCATTGTATTTTTATAATATATCATTCACTGGTAGCGTAGCGTGCCTTGGCGGGGCCCTGTATAAGAATTTGTTTGGGGGCCCTTAGGAAGGGTAAAGATTTGTCACAAAAGAAAAAAGAATTGCATAAAATTAAAAGAAACATTTATTCATCATAATTATCTACTCGTATTATTAAAGAAATTGCTTTTTTTACTTTTGTAATTTGTGAAATAAAAAACAATTTGGGAAGTTTTTATTAATTTTTGCTTACGCACATTGGGGGCCCCCGTAGCTCGGGGGCCCCGTATAATTGATACGGCAGATACGGCGGTGGCTACGCCTCTGTAGTCCTGATAGAAATAAATAAAACTAGTAGAAGAACGCGTGCACTCTCTCTCGCTTTCCGATGAACAGTGATACGTTGTCTTATGTGTGGATTGACCGCCGCCGCCGCCGCCGCACAGTGGTTCAGGATTCAAAATTAGTGGACATTGACTCCAAAGTCGGAATTTCGATCTGATTTATTTTTTCTAAGGTTCTTGATAACATTTCAAACCACTTTTACTCTTTCACATTTTATCGAAAAGTGTATAGTTATCAAGATATAAATTTTTTTAAATAAAAATGTATGGAGAAAATTACATTTTATTTTTTTTCTTTAAATGCCGGGGTTTGCCGAGTGTTTGGAGACATAGCCATGTTATATCAAGTGGTCAGGATTATAAAAATCAATTCAACGAGTCCGGCAGAACCCGGCAGCGCGAAAAAATGATGTTTGAAAAAATACATATAAAAACGTTATTCTCCAAAGATTGTGATGTTATTTGAGATGATTTATTATTTTATTGTATTTTTACATTTAACTACATAAAATAATTGAGAAATATTAAAAAAAAATAGTAATAAAAAAAATTTTTTTTTTTAAACATTGAATAACTTTTCTCGCATTCCATACAAAGTGTGTACTTTTTAACTTTACTTTACTTTGCCATTCTCCTTCAACTTGGATAAAAATTATATTTAAGCTCTTCTTCTGTATGGGAATCCAAAATAGAGCTTGAACGTCTTTTTTTCTGCTTATTGCTTAGGTCTTCGAAGCTTTTTCTAATTACCGTTTCAGTACAAGTGCCAACTTCCGCAGTACAGACACTGGTAACTGGAATTTCAGCATGCGTGAAAACAAACAGTGTCCTGGATAACGATTTCACTTGAACCTTCAAAGAGCGCTTTTCAATGAACCGTGCTGCAAGTTGGCCAAGGAATGTCGGTTTCTAACCACTTGCGCCTCACCTTCCGGTTCATGAAAGTTTTCGTCTGAGTCTCTATCTTTAAAGTCTGCATTTCTCCACTTATCCACAAGGCGCTGAGTGAAATGTATTTACAATTATTTGATAATATCAGTCTTCTTGAGATATCTCACATGGAATTCCCGACACAATAACTTGATGTAAATAATTTAAAGTCTTAAATATCTTTATATAATAACTGAGTTTCCTGAAAAAATCTAAATAAATACCCAATCCAGAATGAACTCAAAATTTAACGGAATATGTAAGCGGTCTTCTCACTCTCTCTCTACGGGAGAGAGGGGTTCCTGCGTCAGCCTTGCGGCTCTTGCGGGGGCATTCTGCGCAGGCCTCATCAAAGGACCCGGTCATGGGGTGTAACACCCCACCCCTCAAACAAACTTATAACCGTACTACTAAAACACTTAACCTTCTTATACCCAATGTTTGTACCGTTGATTGTGATCTTACTTAAATATGGCCAGTGAACGTCTAGAGGAAAGACTACATTATGAACCGCATACGAGTAACCCCGAATCTTTTAGTGAGAATTTTGTTAGACCTAGCTAAATAAATATCCCTGTTTTAACCGCAATGACTTACAAGCTCCCCGGAGATGAATAAAATGTATGAAATTTGGTAAGTATAAAGGTAAAGAATATAAAGTAAATATGTAGGAAAGTAAATACTGATTAGAATGAGATATTAAGTATCTAAATTAAAACTGTATTGAATAGAGAAAGGATATATTATTATGATGAATTTACTTGATTATGATTACTTTCTTGGATTATGAAATTAAATATCTAATTATAGAAATATCTAGTTGATTTATTTATGGGACAAGCAAGAAAATAGAAACTCTGTATTTGAAAGTTAAATGGAAATTATTAATCATACCCGGAGTCCGGAGTTTAGGGAAGAAGAGTCTGGAAAGCTGCTCCCACTGCTATAGGTACTGCTAAACCAACATCAGTCATCATCTCCAATATACTTGTTCAATTTTGATTCCTGTAAAGTTAGATTGAAGATGATCTAGGAGTCTCCACAGATATGTTTATGCAGAAGAGGGAAAATAGGTTAAAGTAATTTTAGGACAATTTAGATTAATTTAGGTATACAAACAGGACTGGTATAACGGGAGCTCCCTAGTCCAATTATATCTGAAAAATAACAAAAGCACTTTATATGATAGTTCTTAGATATTAGAAGGAATAATTTATATGGGAAAATATATTAGTAAATGGAATAATACTAGTATAATATATAACATAGAAATAGCTGGGGATTCTCCTAAATCCAAGCTTTCACATATTTTGGAATATGCAAAAATACTTAGCTTTGTTGTAAAAACTCGATGACTCCTCTCTCCCGGCTCGCCAAAGAATGCTCCAGCGATCCAATATTATAAGAAAAGTCCACTATATCTATTAAAAATAAATTCTCCAATTCTTTACTTGATCGCGACGTATTGCGGATTTCAAAATGGTTGATTTCGATTTCCTTTGTATTTTATTGCTTGCCCACTAATTAAAATGATCATAATACACAATAAATTATATATTAATAATAAAATTACATAAAATAAATTAAATAATTTTAGAACGATTTTATAATATTTTTGTCTAATTTAATGTTGATGTACTATTAAATATAACTATAATTGACGAAAATTACTTTCTGTTCGAAACTAGAGTATGGTAGTGAATATTTGTATGTCTCCAAACGCCAACTATCGTCAGATTGAAGAAGCTTTGCCCAAACTAGTGGAGGATAATAACTCCCTGCTAATATTCTACTCTTATTTAGAAAATTGAATGCATTACTTTGATTCTATAATTCATATTTTAATTATATTATAAAGACTGAATAACAGAGTTAATTTGTTAGGTAATTCTTTAAGGAACAATCCTTTAAATGCTTAGATTTATACAATGTCCAGAATGATTCCTATTTACCATCCTGCCAAACTCCATGTACTTGATCTGGTAAGAAGATTAGTTTATCTTTGCTTTTAGCACAAACTGAATGATTATTTAATCTGAAAGTAGGTAGAAGTTCCAATCCGCATGGTATGGATGCTTACTACAGGAGTGCTATTGCTTTTCCTCAGTCAGACTATAATATCATAAAGTATTATATACTTTTGAAGATAAATTATTATGAACTATTATTTACTTATGTAAATTAAACACATAGAAGCCTGTCCAGTCAGATTGAACATCAATCATTTGGTCTTATTATTCTCAAAGTTCAATTCATTAAAATTGATTATTTACTTTTGCATCTGTAAGTCTCAAAATAGATTCTAGACAGAAACAGTTTATTTTAATTATATAAATATCTTCATAAAGACTTTCATCTAATAAGCATGTAATTAATTTATAACGTAATTTTTATAAAACATTTGTGAAATCTGTACGGGACCCAGGTTGGTACCGTTACAGTCAACCCCCAAAATTTGCGCAGAGATTAAAGTGTTAAACGGAGCTAATTTTCCCCCATTACATAGATTCATTTCACAAATTAAATATATTATTATATCATTAAAAATTTACTATAAATTAATGAACTAAAATTTATTAACTTTTAACCCAAATATGTAATCTTTTTGGTGTAGTGTGTATTTAAACCAAAAGACAAATAAATGCTAAGTGGTGGCAATATTATGAACCACTGACAATGACCATAACATAAAAATCAAGGCCGCAGAGAATCCTAATTCTTGCCCTACAAGGAAATCGGGTTGTGAGTCCGTCAGCTCTAGTAGCTATGTGTCGCTGAACTCTCAGCAAATCAATTTTTCATTTACTTCGAGATCCGCAACACATCCCCTGCAAAAAATCAAGAAACCCCCACATGGTTACCAAGATAATTATCCCATGTCCAAATATCCTAGTTCACAAACCTGACAACATCAGAATTTATCAGTTTTTTGGAGCATGTGTAGTTGCCGAAATATCAGTGTTAGAACATGTAGAGTATGAAGTTATTTATAGGGGGTATAAAACACTCCTTCCAGACATCAGAGTAAATAGAATACTCAATGTCTAATAGTTAACCTAACACCAAGGAACCAATAAATAACTTGCTTGTGCATCCATTTAGTACGAGACTAAACAGGATTCTCGCATGGATATGTGATGTGTAATAAGGGTTAAAGACCAATAAATTACTTCATTGTTCGATTGACTATTGCCTAGTTTCAACCCATCATTCAAACTCTATTATAACCAACACAAAAACCCCAGTCAACAAGTCAAATTCCAGTAAATAAGCAATTTACTCATTCACTAAAACTCGACCCGCTGACCACGATAAATGGTTATAGTCAACTAATAGTTTCACTCTAATTTACCTTCCCCTTTCTCACTTTCTCGCGATTGCTTCAAGGCACTAACTTCTCACAACGAAAATTGAAATACAATTATATCTACAATTATTTACATGATAGATAAAATAACTTGAGAACATTAGTCCGCTCAACACTTGTAAGAATATTTAAAAATATTACAAATAACCAAACTTCGCTCCCCTTTTTTTTCCTGAGTGCCAGTCAGATCTCAACCAACAAAAGACGACCGTAACGTTACAAAATTATGTCCTAACCATCACTATTACTTACTAGTTTAAAATGCCGATTGTTAAGTTTCAAAATTCCCGCCTCACTTTAACAGATGTATTCAGTGCAGTTTCTCTATGACCACAGAATAAAAATATAATGCACTATTCGCACTCACAGAATAAATATAATGTACTTTACGATGATTTCCATAATCAAATGTAAACGAAACAAAATTATTACTTGCTATTATTTTTAAGTCAAAAATCAAAATCAAACTCATCTAGTTTTTCTATTTCATTAAGTCCGAAACAAAACTTTTTCGTAAAGCTTCTACAATTATATTGTAATATCAAAACAATTCATTCGAATTTCTATGTTAAAAAAGATTATATAAATCAGATAATATTTAAATTGTCAAAAACTAAAACAATCAACCCCCATTTTATTAATTCTTTAAATAGTTCTCAACGTGTATCTAGAACATTTAATATTTTATCTACTCAAATAAATCCACTATAAATATCTAGCCTATAACCATCACATTGTTCAGACGAACCGATAGACACCTCATTCTTTAAAATCCGTCCAGCCGTCTGGATAAATCGAGGATTTATGTAATTCCACATACATAATACAAACATATACAGATTCGCGTGAAAAATTTAACCCTTCCTTTGCAGTGAGATAAAAATAATTGAATTCAAATTGTATGAACATTATTCATTAATTATTATTCAACCCCCCGTTATGATGACTCAAAAATGTTAAAGTTTGTTTTAACTAATCTAGGTATTTGTTTTTATTACGAGTATCTTTATATTTGGTTTTATTATTATCTAGCCGCTCGTCCTCATTGGTTTTCGACTTTCCTACTCCAAGGTCAATTCTATCTCCATACCAAATTTCATCAAAATCGGCTCAGTCGTTCCAGCATAAAAGTGTAACAGACTGTCAAAGTCACTATTATAAATGCGGGAGTGACTAAGAATTTTAATCAATAATTAACTTGTTCAGAATGTCCTTGTTCCGATTCACGAATACTAATATTTACCCAAATTACTAAATAAAATACGAAATTTGTTATTCGTTCATCATTGTCTGCTCATATACGTCCCCACCGAGGGAGTTAAGAACCTTTCCTGAATTCAGAGCGTATAGGCCCTAGCCAAGTGCGAGTTGATCAACCTCACTCACAAATACACAACAATACAATACAATTCAAATATTCTTTACAACCCCTGAGTTACCCCGCAGGCGCGCGCAAGCTTTCCCACAATGTCTTCCCTCACGGTAAAAGCGTCAATCTAACATACATATTTATATTCGAAAATCAAAAACACATTGGTAGTTTCGTTCCGAATTCAAATACAAATACAAATAATTTTTCCCGAAGTTCGAACCCGCGATCCTCCGAACGGAAGCCAACGACCCCAGCCACTTGTCCACCGACGCTACGTCTGTTTTACCCGTTACCTAATATTAAAATGAATTGATTGTTTCCTTAAAATTATATTTTATTTCACCTTGATTATTTTCCCTTTATTTATTTATAACTTTGTACTTAATTTTTATTATAATGAATTTCCGTAATTGCATAAAAACATTCACTACTAATGTTACATACATAGAAAGTTTGATGAAGATCCCCGTCTAAATGAGATGGAAAATGAATACCTGTCATTAAAGAGCAATTTAATTTCTTATTATAATTCTACAACCCCCCATCTCTTAATTTAGTAAACCGCAGTACGATCCGCAGTCTAACTCACTTCTCAATACTTTATCCTATAACAACAACCCGTAAAAGTCTCCATGATCGAGTAGTCAAATATTCGTCTCACTCTATAAAGTTTCGAGTTCGAATCCCGCGAACAAAATCAAATAACACTATGCGAAACCTTTTCCCGTATGGCTAAGACTCCGCAGGCTTAATCATCCGAACGTCCGAAAAGAAAGTCGACTCCGTGCTTCGGAAAGCACGTTACTCTGCTGGTCTCGGCCTCCATCTATAGATGCAGTCGCTTCACGATCCACGCACTCCAGAAGTCCCAGGCAGTTCAATGATTCCGACACCCAGACCCGCGAAGCTAGTCAACCTCGAACCTCACAAGCTAAGTAATAGTAAAAGAATAACCAGTAATCTAAATATCAACCCCCATTAATTTCAATTCCTGAATAAAAGAAACTTAACACGAACCCTATAACAAAATTCTCACTTTCCATTTCACGAACAGCAAATTGTGACCGTACAGTCACTTTACTTATAACTAATCCGACTATTTTACTTTTTTTAAATTTATTTTATTACGTTTCCTAAATATTCGCGTTAATTATTTTTATTTTTATTTACTTTTCTAATCAATACCTAAAGTTTTTTTGGTACCTAAATAATTTTATTAAGTTCAGGCTGTATGATTCAGTACTTTTGCCTTTCCTTTCCCTTTAGAAAAATGAATTGAATACGTTTTTTTTTTTTTAAACACAACAAAACAAAATTTTCCCTTGCAGAATAAATAATTTAGCTTCAATGAAAGTGAGAAATAATGAGTGGTTAGCTGTTTCTGGTTTGATACCCCGCGTTAAACTTCAGTATCATTGGAATGTAAGAACCACCCGTGCATTTCAATGATCCCGTAACAAGAAATGAAACTACCAAGAAATGACTAAAGACGACGAAATGAAACTGAAGAAATAATGACTGAACACATTAAACTTGGATAATGCAAGAAACTACTAAAGACTAGGCTGTATGGGCTTAGATCCCTTTGCCTTTCCCACAAGGGAGAAAGAAACTAAAAAAAAAAAAAAAAAATAATTTAGCTATGATTTTACAAGGTAAATAAAGTTTACAGTTAAATAATTATAAAGAAATCAGAACTACGTTTTCTATTAAGAAATCACTTGTTCAAAGATTCAATAACCTTAAAAAGTTTACATTGAAAAACTGCTATGAACCAACATAGAAGTTTCAAGTAAAAACCTTCTGTTTCTCTTGTTTAAGTTATAACCCGAGACTTTCAGATAATCCCCATTGATTTTAAAATGCTACTAGCTAAATAATAACCCACTTTTAACCTTTTTTTTTTTCAGATGAATACAACAAGATGAAACCGAATGAAACCAACTCTAAGAAGAATGTACAGAACCGGCGGTCAACTAAGCCCAAAGAAACCCCTCAAACATAGCTTTCCATCAAGAAGAATAAATTACTTACACAAGTGAATTAAGAATATAAGTGCCAATAGAACAATTTGTGCTATTTTTATTGTGAATATTGTACATAACTTATCTGTGAAAGTGAATGTCACTGTTTGTTATACATTATTACTATTATTTTCTTCTGTGCTTGTATTAATTAAAACTGGTAAGTAAGCAGTGTTTTTTTGTTTCATTTACTTCTGCTTTTAGAAACTGAAAGTAAGCTAAAAAGCTAAATCTTTTGCAAGAAATTAAATTTCAAAGTGAACTAATTAAAATCTTTCTATGTACACAAAAGTGATTCTATGCAAATTAAGAAAGTTTCATAATAGACAGATTAAACTCACATACCTCAGAATAAAAATATTATCAATAAATCAGAAAGAGAATTGATATTGAACTAATAAGATTCTAATAAGCTAACAGATAATATCCTGGTCACGGCACCAAATTGTAACACCCCACCCCTCAAACAAACTTATAACCGTACTACTAAAACACTTAACCTTCTTATACCCAATGTTTGTACCGTTGATTGTGATCTTACTTAAATATGGCCAGTGAACGTCTAGAGGAAAGACTACATTATGAACCGCATACGAGTAACCCCGAATCTTTTAGTGAGAATTTTGTTAGACCTAGCTAAATAAATATCCCTGTTTTAACCGCAATGACTTACAAGCTCCCCGGAGATGAATAAAATGTATGAAATTTGGTAAGTATAAAGGTAAAGAATATAAAGTAAATATGTAGGAAAGTAAATACTGATTAGAATGAGATATTAAGTATCTAAATTAAAACTGTATTGAATAGAGAAAGGATATATTATTATGATGAATTTACTTGATTATGATTACTTTCTTGGATTATGAAATTAAATATCTAATTATAGAAATATCTAGTTGATTTATTTATGGGACAAGCAAGAAAATAGAAACTCTGTATTTGAAAGTTAAATGGAAATTATTAATCATACCCGGAGTCCGGAGTTTAGGGAAGAAGAGTCTGGAAAGCTGCTCCCACTGCTATAGGTACTGCTAAACCAACATCAGTCATCATCTCCAATATACTTGTTCAATTTTGATTCCTGTAAAGTTAGATTGAAGATGATCTAGGAGTCTCCACAGATATGTTTATGCAGAAGAGGGAAAATAGGTTAAAGTAATTTTAGGACAATTTAGATTAATTTAGGTATACAAACAGGACTGGTATAACGGGAGCTCCCTAGTCCAATTATATCTGAAAAATAACAAAAGCACTTTATATGATAGTTCTTAGATATTAGAAGGAATAATTTATATGGGAAAATATATTAGTAAATGGAATAATACTAGTATAATATATAACATAGAAATAGCTGGGGATTCTCCTAAATCCAAGCTTTCACATATTTTGGAATATGCAAAAATACTTAGCTTTGTTGTAAAAACTCGATGACTCCTCTCTCCCGGCTCGCCAAAGAATGCTCCAGCGATCCAATATTATAAGAAAAGTCCACTATATCTATTAAAAATAAATTCTCCAATTCTTTACTTGATCGCGACGTATTGCGGATTTCAAAATGGTTGATTTCGATTTCCTTTGTATTTTATTGCTTGCCCACTAATTAAAATGATCATAATACACAATAAATTATATATTAATAATAAAATTACATAAAATAAATTAAATAATTTTAGTACGATTTTATAATATTTTTGTCTAATTTAATGTTGATGTACTATTAAATATAACTATAATTGACGAAAATTACTTTCTGTTCGAAACTAGAGTATGGTAGTGAATATTTGTATGTCTCCAAACGCCAACTATCGTCAGATTGAAGAAGCTTTGCCCAAACTAGTGGAGGATAATAACTCCCTGCTAATATTCTACTCTTATTTAGAAAATTGAATGCATTACTTTGATTCTATAATTCATATTTTAATTATATTATAAAGACTGAATAACAGAGTTAATTTGTTAGGTAATTCTTTAAGGAACAATCCTTTAAATGCTTAGATTTATACAATGTCCAGAATGATTCCTATTTACCATCCTGCCAAACTCCATGTACTTGATCTGGTAAGAAGATTAGTTTATCTTTGCTTTTAGCACAAACTGAATGATTATTTAATCTGAAAGTAGGTAGAAGTTCCAATCCGCATGGTATGGATGCTTACTACAGGAGTGCTATTGCTTTTCCTCAGTCAGACTATAATATCATAAAGTATTATATACTTTTGAAGATAAATTATTATGAACTATTATTTACTTATGTAAATTAAACACATAGAAGCCTGTCCAGTCAGATTGAACATCAATCATTTGGTCTTATTATTCTCAAAGTTCAATTCATTAAAATTGATTATTTACTTTTGCATCTGTAAGTCTCAAAATAGATTCTAGACAGAAACAGTTTATTTTAATTATATAAATATCTTCATAAAGACTTTCATCTAATAAGCATGTAATTAATTTATAACGTAATTTTTATAAAACATTTGTGAAATCTGTACGGGACCCAGGTTGGTACCGTTACAGGGGGATCGGCGTGACCGATGTTGCCATCTTTGGATGGTTGTATTGTGGCCATCATTGGATTGTGGTGCTCAGAATCTGAGATGTAGTGCTCTCCTCCTCGGCTCTTCTCGCCAGTAGAAGCTCCCTGGCCTTGGATTTGTGTCTGGTAGGCGGCTATGTAGTGCTTAACGGAATATTAACTTGCATTGCTAAAAGATTCACGATGTGGTTCGCAACTAGCGGTGATTAAAGACAGCAACAAGTTAGGGCCAATCAGATTTCAGTATTCCCGATGACTCGTTTGTTTGTTCATTGCCTTGTCTATACTTACTAAGACGACTCATCTCAAAAGCTCTTTGCTATTTGTTTTTAATGTTTTGTTTTTCGATTATAGAAGTTGGCATTTCTACTGAAACGGTGATTAGAAAAAGCTTCGAAGACCTTAGCAATACGCAGAAAAAAGACGTTCAAGCTCTATTTTGGATTCCCATACAGAAGAAGATTTCAATGTAATTTTTTGTCTAAGTTGAAGGAGAATAGAAAAGTAAAATAAAGTTAAAAAGTGCGCACTTAGTATGGAATGCGAGAAAAGTTATTCTATATTTAAAAAAAAAAGCTTTTGTTTTATGATTTATTTGAAATATTTCTCAATTATTTTATGTAGTCAAATGTAAAAATACAATAAAATAATAAATCATCTCAAATAACATCACAATCTTTGGAGAATAACGTTTTTATATGTATTTTTTTCAAACATCATTTTTTCGCGCTGCCGGGTTCTGCCGGACTCGTTGAATTGATTTTTATAATCCTAACCACTTGATATAACATGGCTATGTCTCCAAACACTCGGCAAACCCCGGCATTTAAAGAAAAAAAATAAAATGTTATTTTCTCCATACATTTTTATTTAAAATAATATATATCTTGATAACTATACACTTTTCGATAAAACGTGAAAGAGTAAAAGTGGTTTGAAATGTCATCAAGAACCTAAGAAAAAAAAATCAGGTCGAAATTCCGACTTTGGAGTCAATGTCCACTAATTTTGAATCCTGAACCACTGTGCGCCGCCGAGCTAGGCCGAGCGCTCGTGCTGAAACCCTTTGATCCGTGCAAAAACCGACAACGAACGGAAAACTGGCGGATGGATCTGCAGACGTTAAATACCTAACTTGAACTGAAACTTAGTATAGACAGTCTACATAGAACAGACCTTAGCTTAGCAGTGTAGGGAAGGACATAAGCTACCTTTAATAGGGAAAAAACGGGTTTGTAAATGGGTTGAAATAGGGAATTAAAGTTTGTTTGGAAGTACGAGCAAAGTCGCGATATAGCGTAGAAATATTATATTTGTATGTGTATAATTCGATGCTCATAATAAGGCCAGGCCAGCTCAACTCGCACTTGACCGGTTTATTTTATTGTTTATTTCACTAATTGTCATCAAACATTTTATGAGCAATTGTAAGTAACTACTTAAATTTTTCCGTTCTTAATCGAAAATCTATAAAAAATCTATTACTTAAATACAGCAATATGGAAATTTGTTCGCAATCATTCTGTCTGATATTGTAGTACCGAAATGATGTGCTCAAAGTTGCTAATTATTCTTGTACTTGCGGCGTTTGTAGGTAAGTGTTTGCATGTATCATAACGAGCCTGCTCCGAATCGAGTGTGTAAGATATCCCATAAATTTCATTATAAGTTAGGTGAAATACCTAACAAATAATAATTAATAATATATGTATTTCTATTTATAATGATTAAATGATATAATTTCAAATTGTATTAATTAGCCTAATATTTAAATAGAATAGAATGGCTTAAAAATGTATTTCCAAGAATACATGAACAGATGGGTCTTAAATATGTTTATAAAGTAACAATTTATTCTATCTACTGTACGAACCGGCCCTAATGGTGGAGGACGATCCCTAGCAAAATTTATTTATTTATCGTATGGCAAGGTATGGCATATTATCACACTGGTAACAAAATAAAAATAAAAAATATATAAAAGTACAAATTAAATAGGACTTAGAATCTACAATTCTGCAGGTATGCACTCGCGTCACTTGTCAGGTTTATGAGGTCCTCCACAAGCAAAATGAAACGAAGGGATAACTATAACAATAACTTGTTTATTATAAACGAAATATTACATTATTGGAAATTATAAAAATGGCGTCAGGCTCGTAGCACGGGCTACGGGCCATCTCCCTCTCATCAACGAAATTCAAACTGATATTACTTTTCATAATTAAATGGCACAAAACGCGGAAAGAGGCTGCCAGCACGAACGCGGCGAGCATGTAGAATATGCACGCCACACTACCTACTGAACATTTTCAATGTGCAAATATTAAATTAAGTAAGGAAAATTTGTAAGTACTATGCGTGCCAAATAAGAATAGGATCGCGTTTGCAGCTAACGTCGCGAGACAAATGTCACCAAATGTCTTTGTACAGTCTGCAAGAAAATGTAATATTTTTTTATATAATAAATTAATTTCAATAAATTAAATCATATAGATAGCGCAACAATAAGCAAAATAGTAATATTATTACTACACCGACCGACGCGTCTGTGTTGCTAGATTTTGTGAATTTTCGTGATTTTTATGCATAGGTACCTGCATACCTAAATTATTAATTAACATAATCAAAATAATCATATTAGGAATTTTCTGTGGGGCCAACTCTCTTCGAGGTAACCTAAATCACAAAAATCCACATAATCTGGCAACAGAGACGCGTCTATCGGTGCGACCAGTACTAATATTACTATTTTGCTGTTTGTTGTGCTTGTGTTATCTCTATCATTTAATTCAAATTAATTATTATATATTCATATCATTAGATTTTTTTGTAGACCGTAAGTACTTTTCTGTCGTATTTTGACATCTGTCTCGTGACGTTAGCTGCAAACGCGATCTTATTCTTAATTGGCACGCATAGTAACTAATATGTAGTGCCAACAACAGTGCAAGCAGGAAGCAATGTGCAACACAAGTAGGTAATTGTAAATGATCAAAGGTTTCAGATCAAAAAAGGTTTTCAGAATTCAATTTATGGATTCAAATATTTGGAATACTTCAATGACTTGACTTGATGTTAGGTACAGGTGATGATGATCAGGGGCTCAACTCTTGAAATCAATATCAATCCCGATTTCAACCCAATGCAATACCTATAATTAGACCGCTACTCTTAAAAATATGTCCGGCAAGAGTTGACAATTAATGTCCGATTTCATTTAGTTCACTCAATATCCGCCTAATATGAAACCAAGATGGCGCTAATGTGGCAATCTCAATGGGAGCCTGTTGTATTTCCTAATGTTTACCTATAGTTATAGTCGATTATCCGAACATCATTTTCCTAATATTCGATCGTCCTAATGATCGATCATCCTTAATATTGATTATCTCTCTTATATATCTAAAAAATCCTCGGTAGGTTGAATAGTAGGTGATAAAAATCTTATTATATCTCAGTTCACACGCCCAGTAGTAATTTACCGTTATGTATGAGTTCTATTTTTCTCGTATATATTACCTTTCACATTTAACTTTAATTGTAATTGTCCTTTAATTGTTTTGAACACTTGATATTAGTTATTATTCGACATTATGAGCAACCAACCAAAATTTTAACAGCGAGACGTGCGAGCGATACTGACACGACTGACTGACACATATTATTTTGTATTTTAGTAAACCATTTATTGCTTCCTACAATACAGTTTTATCTTTGTGGCTGGCCAAAATAACGCCAAAAGTTGTCGTGTATAATTTGCTAACCTGTTTTTGCTAAGTTATTATTTTTTTTATTTAGGACTGTATACCTACATTTTAGGAATATAAAGGATTATAACTATGGACATTAGGGCTTACCATCATTATGATAAAAAAAATAGGGCAATGAACAGTAGGAATTAAAAAAATAGGACTAGAATCATTAGGACAATCGATATTTAGGACTAAAATGCTAAGGAAAATAAAAAGTAGTATAACAAATTTTAGGGAATACAATAGAGAACGTAGACGGATCGGAATCGCCGTCAAGAGTAGCCCATCTGGAGCCTACAAGATTGATGATGCTACGGGGGGGCAGTAACCTTATTGTTTGTGTGTTCGTGTTTCTGTGTGTTCATGTATCTGTGTGTTTATGTATTTGTGTGTGTTTTCCTGCGTGTTTGTGTGTGTTCCTGTATTTACATGTGCTCCTGTGTGTTTACGTGTTTTCCTGTGTGTTTGTGTGTGTCTACGTGTGTTTCTGCGCCGGTTGCGCGGCGGGCGCGGCTGTGTGTTTGTGTGTGTCTACGTGTGTTAGTGTGTGTCTACGTGTGTTCCTGCGCCGGTTGCGCGGCGAGCGCGGCTGTGTGTTTGTGTGTGTCTACGTGTGTTAGTTAGTGTGTGTCTACGTGTGTTCCTGCGTGTTCCTGCGCCGGTTGCGCGGCGGGCGCGGCTGAGTGTTTGTGTGTGTCTACGTGTGTTAGTGTGTGTCTACGTGTGTTCCTGCGTGTTCCTGCGACGGTTGCGCGGCGGGCGCGGCTGTGTGTGTTTGTGTGTGTCTACGTGTGTTAGTGTGTGTCTACGTGTGTTCCTGCGTGTTCCTGCGCCGGTAGCGCGGCGGGCGCGGCTGTGTGTGTTTGTGTGTGTCTACGTGTGTTAGTGTGTGTCTACGTGTGTTCCTGCGTGTTCCTGCGCCGGTTGCGCGGCGGGCGCGGCTGTGTGTGTTTGTGTGTGTCTACGTGTGTTAGTGTTTGTCTACGTGTGTTCCTGCGTGATCCTGCGCCGGTTGCGCGGCGGGCGCGGCTGTGTGTGTTTGTGTGTGTCTACGTGTGTTCCTGCGTGTTCCTGCGCCGGTTGCGCGGCGAGCGCGGCTGTGTGTTTGTGTGTGTCTACGTGTGTTTGTGTGTCTACGTATGTTCCTGCGTGTTCCTGCGCCGGTTGCGCGGCGGGCGCGGCTGTGTGTGTTTGTGTTTGTCTACGTGTGTTCCTGCGGCGGGCGCGGCTGTGTGTGTTTGTGTGTGTTTACGTGTGTTAGTGTGTGTCTACGTGTGTTAGTGTGTGTCTACGTGTGTTCCTGCGTGTTCCTGCGCCGGTTGCGCGGCGGGCGCGGCTGTGTGTGTTTGTGTGTGTCTACGTGTGTTAGAACAGAAGAGTTATCGTGTTTGGGCTCTGGCAGGCAAGGGAAGGGTTCTTTAATGATCTGATTAGGAATAAGAATCATTGATAAATCTTACGTACAGTCTAAAGCATTAAAATCGGACCCCCCGGTAGATGTCGTAAGCGGCAACTACCCTACATACAACTGTTAACTCATAAGGTGTATTTTTTCGAAAGTGGATTTTTTGCCTTTAGCAGGCAGTGACCTATTTCGTCCATTCTTAGTAATTGAACTTGGCTCAATGGTCACAATACAATACATATAGAGTAAAATTCAAGTTCATAAGTTCAATTCTGGGTATTTTTTCCTGAAATTGTATGCTTCTTTTTATCCTTTTTTTATTTAAATTATATCAATAAACTGTTAACTAAAATACTATTTTGTTTATTAGGTTTAATGAAAATCAAATTTAAAGAAAATAAAAGACAATATGGTTATATTTTTACTTTATTCTTTATTTAATATTTATATTAATATCTAAGTTAGTATAAATGAATTTACAAGAGTTATCGGTAAAATATATTGATAGGTATATCGGTGTATATTTTCTATTAAGAGAGAACAAACATGTTATCTTTGCTATCGATAACAATTTACATCTCTCTTGGGACATATAAAAAGTTAAATTTAAAAAGATTATAGACTATACACATAGGACGAACTGCAGGCAGCATGGCATCTTTTAATATTTCCAAATAATCATCACTATTCGTGCGGCTTCCCACTTCAACTAAGTCTCCAGGAACTACAGATATCCAAGCCCAATAACCTGAAAATAATAATATAATGATAAGGAAGTAAATAAACTAATATTTTGATCGTTACCTGTTTTGGTAAAAATATATACTTAACTGAATAATATTTATTTTCAATAGTAAGTAAATAAAGTATTTATAGAACATTAACAAGGAGAGAATAGGTATTTTTAAATAAGTACCTAATCAAATTTTTTTATAAATTTTTTTCGAACAAAAGTTGCTTGCTTACCCAAGGATATTCTGCCTCATTGGCAGAGTTGGGCAGTAGTTAACTACTTAACTACGTAATCAGTAATCAGATTACAAAAAGTAGTTAACTACAAGTAGTTAGATTACAAGTAGTCATGATTACTTTTTGAAAAAGTAGTTATGACTACTTGTAGTTAACTACATGTAATCAGGTTACATGAAGTAATCGAGTAGTCTGATTACAGTAGTTAAGTAGTTAGATTACTTGATTACTTTTGTTTTTTTTTCAGTTTACCTCTAAGAAATTTTGTGGTATGCTACAAATATAAAATGTATGCTTTGAAAATTATTTAGCTACGATGTTGGCTCGGCGAAAAATAGGCTGCCGCATGCAACAAATGCCGCAAAATTTATGTAGCATAACAAAAAAAAAGAAGAAAAAAAGAAGTCCGAAAATTATATATCATGCCGCAATGCAGGACAATGTTGCCCATGTGGCATGCCACAAATGTAGCACCTGCGGCATGCGACAAATGTTGCGCATGTAGCATGCGACGAATTTTGCACATGTGGCATGCTACAAATGTTGCACATGTGGCATGCGAAAAATGTTGCGTATGTGGCATGCGACAAATGTTGCGTATGTGGCATGCAACAAATGTTGCACATGTGGCATGCGAAAAATGTTGCGTATGTGGCATGCGACAAATGTTGCGTATGTGGCATGCAACAAATGTTTCGTATGCGGCTTGCGGCAAATGTTGCACATGTGGCATGCTACAAATGTTGCACATGTGGTTGCTGCGGCGTAAATGTGGCTGAAAATCTTGTTTTGCTATAAAAAAGTACGCGTTATAATTTAAAAATCGATATCTAGGGTCCCCAGTGGTGTCAAATGACGAATCTAAGGTCAAAATTGGAAAAAATGGCCGCCATTTTGAACTTTTATGTTTCTGGTTCGATTGCTTCCAAAATCGATATCTGGGGTCCCCAGTGGACTCCGATGTCGAATCTGACATCAGAATTGGAAAAAATGGCCGCCATTTTGAACTTTTTTGTTTCAGAACGGATTGCTTTCAAAATCGATATCTAGGGTCCCCAGTGGTGTCAAATGACGAATCTAAGGTCAAAATTGGAAAAAAGCGTCGCCATTTTAAACTTTTTTGTTTCTGATCGGATTGCTTTCAAAATCGATATCTTGGGTCCCCAGTGGTGTCAAATGACGAATCTAAGGTCAAAATTGGAAAAAATTGCCGCCATTTTGAACTTTTTTGTTTCTTGATGCATTGCTTTCAAAATCGATATCTAGGGTCCCCAGTGGTGTCCGATGACGAATCTAAGGTCAAAATTGGAAAAAATGGCCGCCATTTTGAACTTTTTTGTTTCTGAACGGATTGCTTTCAAAATCGATATCTAGGGTCCCCAGTGGTGTCAAATGACGAATCTAAGGTCAAAATTGGAAAAAATGGTCGCCATTTTGAACTTTTTTGTTTCTGAACGGATTGCTTTCAAAATCGATATCTAGGGTCCCCAGTGGTGTCCGATGACGAGTCTAAGGTCAAAATTGGAAAAAATGGCCGCCATTTTGAACTTTTTTGTTTCTGAACGGATTGCTTTCAAAATCGATATCTAGGGTCCCCAGTGGTGTCAAATGACGAAT